>JACXGJ010008272.1:0-27747 GCA_016801105.1 Esox niger | reverse complement strand
GGAGAGAGGTTAAAGGACAGAGGAGGAGAGAGGTTAAAGGACAGAGGGGATGAGAGGTTAAAGGACAGAGGGGATGAGAGGTTAAAGGACAGAGGGGATGAGAGGTTAAAGGACAGAGGGGATGAGAGGTTAAGGGAGAGGGAGGGGGTTCTGTGTGAAACATGGCACTTGCCTCTGACTGTTAACTGTGAATCCCCAAACACTCCAACCTCAGTGTTTTCACCACCAAGTCTTTGTTGCACCCAGTATGTGTCCTTCATTGGCGTGCCAGCCTGTCCAGCCCCCAGACTGGGATCTACATTGCTTATGGAAAAAATAAAACAGGCAAACAAGGTTAATTGCCTTTTTTGACCATTTATTCCCATAGCACTATGACACTGAGCATTCTGAACATGGCAGCCTTCAGCCGGGGAGGGGAGAAAAAAGTAGATATGGCTTCCGACCATACCTCACTGCCAGTCTGCCTTACAAGTTCATCAGCATGCCACAGAGCAAGACACCACCTGTCGATAGGAATCCATTTTAGAACTTTTGAATGCATTTGATTGACTTCTGCCTCTGCACATTGATCAAGACATTCAATAATTTAGTGAATTGTTGGCTATTTAATTATTATTCCACCAGGCAAAACCTAGGTAATGCATGAAAGGAAATCAAAGGCAGGGGCTTTAATTCTTTCATGTCTCTTAACGGCATCCATCATCTGTGAATTATTCAGTATCTTGGTAACTAGATGAAACACAAGCGAACGGCACCATTCCATGTTTTATAAGGAGGAAGTTTCTTCCTCATTATCAGGGGGACGGGACAAAGCTAAGTGTTCCACAGTGGCAGTGTGCCTCTTAATGGATATAATGGTGAATTTTTCTGCCCTGCAGCTTCTCAGATCAGATTGATCAAGCCTAGGAGAAAATCAAAAATATCCCCTTTATCTGGCCAAGAACTTGGAGCCAATTTCCCAACACAGGCCTCTTTAACAGGAACCTTTCTAATGATAGCCGTGGAATTTAATTTAGCTCTGTCAGAGGTTCATTTAGCACCTAAACTCATTTAAAAAGAATTATACTTACAGACGATAGTGTGTCTGACTGGAATCCTTAACAGCATGTAGCCTGCAGCTCTCGACTCTCTCCTCAGTTATGCTTCATTCTAAATACAAACACATGCACACGCACACGCATGCATTGCCATACTTTTGGACACCTTATGGTCAGGAACTGCTGAGCAGTTTTGATTAACATGCTAAGAAATCTTTATTAGTTGGAAGGTCAACTCAATGCTAATAACCTGTGGACATAGAGCAAATCTTAATCGTAGTCCTGCTAACAGCTGAATATAAGCAATAAAGTTTAGATGACGTACTTCACAAAGATACCACTGTTTATGGTAAAAGTAGGTGCAAGTTGACCTCCTTAGCTACCTCCTCCATCAGTTTAAAATGTCTGGTCCTGAGCCGTGTGTCTGTGAGCGACGAGACGGGGTTAATATATTCACATTTCAGACGGCGGTAATGAGGGCTCGCGCTGCCTGCGGTGTTAGGCCAGAGACAGATGGATGTGCAGACCTTCAGTGTGAATAAATGTGAGATCCGCTCTGCTCTCACTGTATGCATGTTGGCTCGGTGAGGCAGGCAGAGGTCACACCAGAAAGGGGAAGGTGGGAGGTGACTAACTTATACTGTAAACAATGAAAAAGAGACCAATTACATCACCATTCAGTCAGTTAAAGAAATTCCTTGAAATCCAATGAAATCATATTCTGTGTACCGTTACATTTCTGTTCAATTCATCAGTAACCACACTGACTTGAAATGGAAATGCTCCAATCTTAGCTGTTTTTTTCCTCGTCAAGTAGAGGGAATTTTAGCATCACACACATTGAATAGTATGTTTCCCCAGAAATAGTCAGAATATTTTTAATTGTAGCGTTATGTCGACTAACAACTGGCAGGGGTCAGGCCAGGTAGAGATGACAGAAACCTGCTAACCTCCTGTCTGCACTAAGGAGGAGCATATGGCGTGTGCTAGTGAGCTTGTCTGACTGAACCTGCAGTTAGCATGTAAAAGGTTTTGTCAGGTCAAGAAATATGAACTAGATGTTTTGTTGTTTGCACAGTAGTGGTGGTAATACTTGTCAGTGAGATCCATTGATGTGAAGTGGTAAAATTAAGGACAAACTATCCTTGTAGTGGTTAAGTGTCTTTGAAGGGGGGTCAAATCCTAACTTGAGTAATGCTTGTGAAACATATGTTTGTGTAATTTGTTCACATTTTGTGAGTGAGTGGGTTTTTTGTGAGTCAGTGGGTTTTTTGTGAGTCAGTGTTTTCTACAAAATATGGTCTATAATTATAGAATTTTCTCCCCCCCAAAAATGCTCCTTTTTGTATTTGGTTTTTGGCGTCCAAAACACAGACATGTTTTTGTAGACTGCTGATTGATCAGTATATTGTTCTTCTGACTGCTCTTTGGCAAGTTCGATCTCCTCAGGAGCACTTGGTTAGTGCGCAGATGCAAGAGCAATTAGCATCTTGTTCCAATTATTGGTTGTTACATTCACACTGACTATTAATAGCTGGGAGCACTGTATGGTAAATTTGCACACGCTCAAGAAATACCTTATTCTTGCTCTTGTTGACTTTTGCTCGCAATTTCCTAGTGCCATTTAACAAGGTAAAACACTAGATCCTGGCCATGGGTAGTCAACAAAACACAGCATGAGTTGAGTTAGCGATCGTAGGTAAGATGAGTGCCAAGTGGTTGCAAGGTCTATAAGTGCTGCACTGTGCCACGGCCTTAAAGGTTCTTGGTTTATGCTCTGAAAAGCTAGAGGAAGTCAAGTCCCGATTAGCGATCACCACATTCTCACTGGTTTTTCTCAGCAGTGAACTCAATGTAGAAGATAGGAAATAAGATTTAAGATTTGACCACACATACCACAAAGTAAAGGAAAAGTCATGTTTAACCCAATATGAACTTTTCAAAGTTAGATTTTGTCAGAGCAGTGACCTGATGTGATTTCAATCTCAGGTAGATCAAATTCATATTCAACACAGCACACTTCAAAATGAATCCTGCCACAGCTTGCATCTCGAAGAGAACAAACAATGCAATGCCCTGTAGGGCTATATTTATTGTTCTCCTGTGAATTTAACAGCATCAGGATAGCACTTCAGATGTATATTCATGAATTTAATAGCCACATTTACAAGCTTTTTAATACAACCAAAACTGTTCTCATCCATCCAAGGTTTAGTTTAAAAATTCATGTTCCATCCAGCTTGAAGTGATTGTAAGTTCTGCAGATTACTTATTGCTTCTTTGCTTGTCTTTGTTTTTGTCTTTAGAGCTGACTCTGGTGCGTATCTCTACCTGATGTTATTAGCTATATTCTGCCTGCATGGTTAGTCACAGTGGTTTTATAGCTTTCTATTAACATGACAAATACAACTAGAACATGGAAGTCATCCTCTTCAGCTAAGAATGCCTCAAATATCTATTGGTTATACTGAATTTTTATGCTAAATAATAACTTTTTTCCTGTATACTAAAAGATCAATGTCGAGTTACACACTTTCCAATTGGATGAGAGTGTGCTTGGCCAGTAAAATGATTTGAGTCCACTGCTGTTGTATTCAGGCCTAGGGCAAGCATTCCAATTGAAGTATTTCGCAATGTGAGAAGACCACAATTTCATCCATCTGTCAGTTGCCATCGGAGATTTCATTATGTTGATTCGGTTGTTTTTGATATGTCTTGTGGTATATTATTATCCATGTCTTTTGCAGTTGAAGATAAGTGGATGATTGCTTCTAGCTAAATTTCTGTTCACTTCTTTGCAACAAGTATTTTAGACAATGATAGAAATCTGAGTGCCTGATTGAATGTGCAAGCTTAGAGAAAGCAAAGATCGTTATTTTCATCACATATCCAGGTTCACCTATTCCAAGCCACACGAAAACGCAATCTGCCAAATTTGTTGTCTCCATGCAAAGTACCATGAAGCCTGTTACTGCCAGTTACTGGGTGTTGATATTTCCAGAATGACACTTTGACACAGAGGATCGCTGAACCTCTCCAGTTTCATCAAAGTCTTGTTAGTCTGCGAGAAGTTAGATACTGCCTGGTGGCTTTGTTCATCATGACAGTGTCCTGTAAAGACATTGTGACAATATTGCTGGCTGGAGCAACGTGGCTAATGGGTGTCTGTCAGAATAGATGTGAATGGGTATGTGTGCTAAATCTCACAACAAATAACATTGGCGATGTTTAGCTCCCATCACTTATTTTTCATCCTTGACATTTCTTTCAGACACTGACTCACCGGGGAGGCACTGACGTTAACCCAAAACGGACTCATTACTGGGTATAATCCTTTGTCTTTTTTATAATAGGATACATTCAAAAAGATAAAATTGTTACTTGAAAGGAATGAAAGACAGAAACACGAAGTCCAATATTCTATTTGACATCTGAAGAGCTCTGTTTATTTTGCATCATCAGTCACACAAATTAAAATGATTGTTTGACAGGGTTAGGCTTCTAGGTTCTCCTAGACAGGGAGCACAGATAGGAATTTCTTATACTACAAACGAAATCCTATTGAAGTGGCATTTGCAACTCTGGGACTAAATAATGTAAATGTTCGAGGCTGTTGAAAAGAACATAGGTTTCACTGTGAACTTATTGCCTCAGGCATTTGCTTTGTATTAACTAGTTGGCTGTTATTACAGGAGGAAGGATGGCCGCTCATTTGGTGAGCGTGATTGATGAAAAGCCGAGGTGCACAAGGCAACCTGACATTTGCTGGCAATTATCTTTCTTAATCACAGTCTACTAACATAGGTGGGTAAATTCAATCAAAGTTTGAAGGATATGGTTGACACAATACAGTGATGTCATGCTCAAGCCCGTCACATTACCTTATGGCTGTTAAGAAAAGGAAATCTCTCAAATTAGCAACAATGGGGAAAGAGACATCTGGCCTCATGTTATATGACTGTTCCTTTAAATCCCCTGTGATTCTGTTTCTGAACACATTATCTACCCAAAAAGTGACACGACCTTGCCGTGGGATGGCATCATGTGGTCGACCTAGAAGTTGTACTTCATCTTGTCTGTTATCTCCCCTGCACACTTCCAGCAATACTGGAGACAACATCTCTCTCTCCCCCTTCCTGTTCTACCTTCTGCTGAGCAGTTTCCCACAATTTCAAAAGTGCTGCTATGTAAAACCACTCCAGGAAACATTTAGCTTACACTCATAACCAGCAGAGATTCTAGTAAGGGGCTGATTTACGGATGGAACTGATTTGTGTGGTCCGCTATTGAGTGTGGTGTCTGGTCTATGGTGTCTCTAGACCATAATAGGAAGAGAACGGCCTCTTGAAGCCGATTCATCAGTGAGGAAGAGACAGCATGCAGAGGCTTGGCAACCAATCGAAAACATTCTACCAAGCATTGCAATATCTACGACAAGGAGTTTTTCCTGACCTGACATGGGAAAAGTATGAGGCTTGGTTATCGCTTCCATACACAAGTGTTCTATCCGAATGGAGAGACAGACATCGAGAGAAAGACAGACAAAAGGGAGAGAGGGAGAGTGAGAGAGTACAAAAGAGAGACGGGAATAGAGACCGGGAGAGTGCGTCTCCAGCAGTGCATTTCTCTCATTTGTGGGGCTATTGAGACATGGCTCCAATTCCGCTTCCCACAGCAGGAGACACTGTCGGAAAACAATGACTGATACACACAGCGAAGCACGATGTCCTGTGCGGCTAAGTTGGTAGAGTGTGGCGCTCGCAACGCCGGGATTGTGGATCCGATTCCCACGGGGTTCCGGAAGCAATGAGTATGTGCATGCGTGTGCTGCCTGCTTCCTGGTTCCCGTCTGCTAAATTACTCATATGTAATTCATCCCACTGCAGCCACAGGTTCAGAATATCTCAACATATTCAGTCACGTACGTCGCTTTTTTGTGGGCAGTTTTTAGTCAGTAAGCCATTAGTGAGGAGTCAAACGTTTGAATTGAATTGTCGGATCCATCAGCACATTCATACTAATAGATAGATGATCAACTAACTCTAAATTTTTTGTGACAGCTGCGATTGACAGAACAGACAGATTAGGCGGTCTTATTCACTGACTGCACATGAAATTAGCATTTTGGCAATGCTACAGTACATAAGCAGCAGAAACTCAGTAAAACCTCAACAAGACTGCTTGATATAAATTCAAGAATTTCTTACTCAAACTTATGTTGTCCTCTTGAGCTGTCTTAAACTACTTCCTAATTCAAAGTCTCTTTATACCTCAAAAAGAGTGTGGCCACACAAATACACCAATTGCATTGGTTTGAAGCAGAGGCTAATGCCATTCAATTAGCTCCCCTATCAATCCATTGAAGGTTTATTTGGATTTATTAAACGTCCGTGTGTACTAATCAAGTAGGCTGTGCTTGTTGGCAACGTGGCCTTGGTTCTATGGCCTGTTATGCATATTTCCAAATTGAATTGCTCGCTCATCCTTCTCATCTCTCTCGCCATGACAACAGGCGTTCCCATAGTAAATTCTGTTGGGATGAGTGGTTCCCATTAAATGAGGATAAAAGGTCGACTAGGCTGTCAAATCTAAGAACAGATGTTTCACGCGGTTACTTTTATCAAATTTCATTTAACCTAAATTGAAGGGTTTAGTATCCATCATGACATGTAAACATTACTTTGTTGATTGAGAGTTCACGGTATATTTCAAATTCGAGACTATGCCCTCACAAAAGAGTCCTATTGGCTATAGGCTGACGTCTCCAGACAAATGCTTGAGGTGGTGTTGGACTTTTGCCAGAAAGCGTAAGTAGAGCCAGCTAAGAAGAGCAAATGTCTCTTACTGAATCAGTGAATATGTGACTGAGTCCCCCTTGTTAAATAGCGTAGTGGTTAGCAAAGCAAACCTGCAAACTGTAGGTCCCATGTTTGGATCTCGTTACAGGCAAAGCGAAGTACGCATTATGAATTATTCCGTATAGACAAAAACTTCACTGGCTGAAACCTTCAGTATCTACATTATAGTAAGCCTAAAATAAAACAGTTTACTGTACTTAAGTACGCATCCATGCATGCGTTGTGTGTCAGGATAGACATACATTTGATGGCTTCAACATACAGTAGTTACGTTATGGTAAGCCTTAAATAATACTGTATACGGTTATATTGTGACTTTTTCGGGCATTGAAAAGTTCATCTTCAGTCTTGCTAGCAATTGCTCAAGAATATTTCTAGGAGGATATTAGATACTAGGCAGCCTATTACTGGCTAATAAGCTGTTAAAACGGCCAGTGACAAAAAGCCATAAAGTTCATAGACGCTATGATGGGGGTACATTTAAAAACCTAAGTCAGTTTAACACAATGCTCAATAGTGTTCAACGACTGCTGAAACATGTAGTGCCGTGGCGTAGTAGTTAAAGACAGTGCCTCTCACGTAGAAGACCAAAGTTTGAATCTATTAAGAGCAATGACATTTATTTATTTTATTGTGGGCCGCAATAAAACTACGTTATACAGTATTGCGACTATAGTACATTCGGCGATTTTCTCGTCTTTTCACTTATAGAGAAAGTTAGTTATCATCACCTTTATTGATAGTTGTTGTATCAGTGTCATTCATGAATTAAAGAAAAAAAAAGATTATTATGCAATGAAATGAAATAGCTTTGGCAGACGCGCTAGCAGCTGCTCCATTCTTGACTATTCCAGTAAGTTAGTAGATACTGGTAAAGCCTATTACTGGCTCATACGCGGTTAAAACGGCCAGTGGCAAATGCTATACAGATCATAGATGCTATTTGTGGTGGAGGTAAACTTAGTAAAAAACGTTAGTCAGTTTAACTGTATCAATATCATTCATCAATGGCCAATTAGCTTTTGAAACGGCCAATGGCATTTGTTTAGGGTAGACACAAGAGGCTATACTGACACCCCTCGTGTGACAGTTCTGTGGTTTAGTGGTTAATGACACAGCCTTCCACATGGGTGACCCAGGTTCTGATCTCAAGAGAGCAACACCTTTTATTGCGGGCCGGCTGAAGTAGGCTTGACTGGTTTCTTGTTTGTTAAGAACCTTTATGGCAAGGAAAACGCCACGCTGGTCTCTATCCCTTTTGGGCGGTGTGGGGGGGGGGGGGGGCAATAGCAAACCAAGAAAACAGGAACTAGCTAGTCTTTGGAAATATGTTGTTAATTCATTAATGTAACTATAATTAACATGTTCAGGAAAATACTCTTGTTACTCACTGTAACCCACAACATTATCCTACGTCCCACGTAGAAACGCTGATATATTCATAATCACCCTACCTTTAGGAAATGTTAAAACCCCACATCCCTACCAGAGCTTTTCTTTCAGCCACACCTGGTCTCTTGGCCTTCCTGAAGGGTAGCTCTTTCTTGGTAAGTCCAGTCAAAGCTCTTCTCTGTCCCAACGGTGGAAGCAGCTTCACCTTGAAACCCGGACAGCAGACTCAATACCCAATCTCCCAGAAACCTCTTCAGCCCTAGTTCTTTCCTGATCTCTTTCAAATTCTGATTGTGCCAACAGTTTTTGACAGGTGTAGAAGGGTGGAATACAGAATGCGGTGGTCTCAGGTGCTCCTGGTGTGAATTTGATGCTGTTGTGTCTGTACCAGTTCTTTCAGCAGAAACCATATCTCCCCTCCCACATTTTTCTGTCAAATTTAGTGTGAATGCAACACACAAAAAGTCAGATCTCATAAAAACAGTTACAAAACTAGGTTCACGACATCATGAACAGCATGACAGCAAAAGACAAATGGATCAAAGAAAAAAAATACCTAGATGTGTTTACGTCTCTTGGACAGATGACTGGATGACTGGACTTACTCAATTAGACCTTCCTACACAACAGGCAGTTACGTACGGTTGACATTGTTTACTTTGAGACATTCTTCCTGAGTGCTGACCAGATACGGCAGATCTTTTACCTCCTAAATTATACCAATCTCTCCAGCATACGTTTTTATGAATACAGTGTCAGTACGACATGGGTGTGCCTCATCATTGTGGTTCTTCCACAATGTGGCTCATTCCAAAATGTATTTTTCCACTTGGTACCTGCATTTGGGACACAAAATTATAGCTAGGAAGAGGACTGTATTAATGAATGGATTTCATAACAGCCTAGTTGTTTTAAATTGCAACGGGCTAGCCTGTCTACCTTTTCATTTGTTAGGATAGTTTGTCTGAAGAGGACTCTTCCTGGAAAATGTCCCCCTGGAATTATCTACTTTTACAAGGATGGTGAGTTCAGATCCTATGTGTTCAAATTGGCTGTTAGGAAATTATTTTCTTCTTATGTCTTTGCAGCTCTTGGTAGATGAGAAGTGATGTACCTGTTGAGCCAGTGGCCTGTGGACGTTTTCCCCACTCATATCTTGAAATATCTCTCTCTTCCTCAGCGGCATTCAGTCTACTTATCCTGGAACATCCTTGACATCCTTTTTATGAGGTTACTTGAGAGCTTCAAAGTGCTCTATATTTAGTTGATCCCATAATGAAGAATCAGTTGGACTGACAGAATTAAATTAGATAAAACAGCATTTTCCACAGGACCACAATCTCACCCACGGTGTCCATTTTAGGGATAAATATAGACAGATCTCTACCATTATGAACTCTCTGAAGCGCCTACTTTATACTGATCAGCTTTTATTGCAGCAGGAACCTGAGACCTAGTTTTACTACGATAGTATAAGAACAAAAATTTGAGACACAGAGTAAGGTTTTCCCTTGCAGATAGCTAACTCCTTAAGATAAACTGTTTACAGTTCCAATAACTCACGTTGAGCCTAAAAGAGCCTGTGTCTGTTGTTGATGTTTAGAATAGGGTCCCAGCGATGGGAGTATTGGCCATCTGACAGCTCTGGCAAATGCCAGATGGGCTGCATAATTTTTATTTTGGATTGACGGCTTGAAATTGATCCACAAATATATTGTGCATACAAATAAAAGGATACAGCCGGAGGCCCATGAGCTGATTACAATTATTATTTCATTTTTGTTGTATTACTTTTATTCTATACAATGATCTGTAGTGAGCAATTTTCTGATCAGTTGGCAAAGGCTGGACACCCTACCCAGATGGGATATCCCAATTTGGAAATATGCTTTGCTACTACTGTTAGACAGCTGGGGCCTGTCGCTGTAATGAGAAAACTCTCTTCCACTCTCTTCTCTCTATGCACTCAAGAAAAAAAATTCTGATCATATAGTATTTTAAGATGCATCTGCTGTTAAAACACAGCTTTGTGTCTTTGTGCCTGTCAATATTCAGTTAAATAACAATTGAACAATCATGGTATATGACAAGGCCTTGTGGAACATGAAGCGACAAACATATAAGAAATGCACCGGAAATGGCAAGGGCATACATTTGTCTACCTCAGGTCTCATCATACAGCCTTTCTTTGGATATTAGACAATACAAATTTGAGAGAATCTGATGTTTAGGTTAAACACATACATTATAGTCTTTATTTTGATTGTCTCCTACAGTGCTGCACTTCCCTCACTGACTCGGGTTTTCAGTGAAAAGGCCATGGAAAATTAATCCAGAATGTCGGGAAATTACTCTTTACAAGTACTTGCTTTTGCTAGATGGGAGTGGTAAAGATGAAGTTCTGTTTTAAAGATTCCGTGAGAACATTCAGATGTTGTGAACATTCCTCGTTTAGACTGAAATCGAAAAACACACGTAAGGCGAGCGTTAACTGTGTCATAATTTTTAAGTTGTTGATTCCCATTAGACATACAATTAGCTATACGTACACCGTGCAAATATACCTATGCTGAACCCCTTGGTCTTTGTGCGACAACCACTGTTGTTTGAAAGATGCAATGGTCTATTAAACTGGAATGTCCATGGTTTTATACATTAATGGATTATTTTATGGGTGAACTCAAATAAATGAAATACTGAGATAATACTTAATACTGTTGATATGAATTACTTAAAAGTAATAAACAATGTGTAGTGATATTATTTGGTTTTGGGCATGTCCTTCAAAATAAGAAAATTGTGCTTTAAAAAGTAGTTGAAAGTCCTTGAATTTGATTTAGTCAATTCAGTATGTATCCTCTAACCAGTTTGTTGCCAACAGATGTATTTATGATATATCAGTGAACCTAGCATTTTTTTTGCAACTCGTATTTCTCCTCTGACATTGAAAATGGTGCTTTAGACACTCATTTCTCTGCTCCAGGGAGTTATTCTGGCTACATAAGGACAGCGGTGATGTGGCTCCACTTGTCATGGCACAAACCAAAGGAAACCCTGTAGCACTAGAAACATTGAACATGCCCCAAAAATGAATAGTTATAAACAGTTGCCCTACCGTTCACCAGAATGCATTTTTTTTTTATGCCTTACATTTGATAGATGTAATGTTTGTTGAATAAATATGTGCATGGCTACAAGCAGTGGACATTTTATTTTGATTTAGTGATTATGTTATTGCATAAACACTGTTATAGTGTTTATCCTTAATTGAATAAACCTATGATAGGATTCATAATTAAGTTGAGTTGACAGCATGCGCATTGATGTGTGTTGACGTGGATGAAATGCCAGGGCTAAAACCTTGGTCACAGCGTTCAGGTTTCCCATAAGTCACGCTGGTGGAATCACTCGGGTGTCCAGGACTGAGACGTCGTCATGGAGACATCAGTTGCCATTCTCAATTGCTGTGGCCTTTTTCTCTGTCTGAGGCTGGCGCTCTCACCGCTGTATGTCGCTTTACACTTTTCCGTGTATTTTTTGTCTTTGCCGTCTCGCTGTCGTTAAAACATTCCATACACCCTGACTGTGAATGTCTTTACACATTAAGATGATGCCAATCATTTCACCCGAAGCTGGACCCATCCCTTCCTACAACGTGCGGCATGCGGTTTAGCAGCCATCTGTTTCTAGTGTCACCAAACACACCTATTTAATGCATGGCTACACAAAGCCAATATACAGAGGGGATTTATTCAAATAAGCAGAAAGCCAAGCGGCTGTTGATGGCTAAATCTGGAACACCTCAATGGCTGAGTCATCATCCAACACGGCCAGTCAAATAGTGCTCATTTACCCAGCCACTAATGCAACAGGCTTTTCAGAAGATTTGCCGACTCGGCTTTGGTCTCCGTTTACCCATAGATCCGTATCAACCCGTCAAATGTCTCAGAAAGTAAGCCCTGTGGAGCAGCAAAGCTAAACGCAAGCGTAAAGAGAGGCACATTTACCGCCTGCTGATAGCATGAAGGTTTTTAAGCCTGCTCTGTGAGCATGTGGCCCGCTTACACTATGAAATCTATGTGCCCTCAACTCTAAAGTGCTCTTAGCAGTGGTTGAAGTCATGGACTGGGTGCTAGAGTCATCAAGCAACGTTTTAAGTTCCTCTGGACGACTCGACCCCTGGCTTCAGTGGTCCACAAACCGGCACTGCCTGCTTTCTCTGCCTTTTCCTCCATTACGCAGAACAGTGCCGGTTTATCATGCTTCATTCTTTTTTCCTCATCATTCATCGGCCAAACCAGTGGGAAATGCTTGCATTTTGTTTTTGTAGAAGCCGATAATTTAGTAGATTTGGAACCCATGACAAAGGAAACATTGGCATAGCACCAAGATTGCATCCATGGTCATAACGGGGAGCTAAGCAAATTAGCCATGTGACCTTTCAGACAACTAGGCTATGACTGGTCTGGTGAGTTTTATTGCTGAGTGTCAGTCTGTTTGAACATACCGGATTGAGGTCACTAGTTTTCCATGACATTGTCATCTTAAGCTTTGGACACCAAAAGCAGCAAGTAGCTATCACTATCGTCTGTTGCTTACAGTTGGAGGTGTGTGGTCAAAGCAACCACCTGCTGTGTACTGGTGAATGATTGCTGTGTGGAATGATTAAACAGATGTGTATGAAAACAAGCAGAAAAAGACAAGTCATGCTCAGGTTGTTACCAGGAGAGAAAAATATGTGTCCTGGTTATTAGCAATCTGTACAATGCATTTGTTGTCAAGGCATATTAATGTATTCGGTTAGAACTGTGTCTGTGTTCATTCTAAGCAGTAACTACTGTTAAGTAAGCTCTTAGACCTCTTCCAGGGAATCAAACATGAAGCAGAGGCCCCATAGAGGCTGTCACATTTCCCTACTTCTTGACAACCACACACTCCCTCATTATCTCACACAACAGTTAGGAGAACCCAGGTAGCTATATAGATTGCTGATGTTCCAAACACACATCTACTCATTATCAGGGCCACAATGGATCATGAGGCTCATTCTCTTTGGAGAGTGATTGTTAATAATATTTAATGATCTACAATGATTTGCACTGATGAATTGTTGCTTAACTACAGCCCCTGTGCCTGCCGGCCGAGCGGCCTGACTTACGGCAGTAAAACATAACAATCTAATCTGTCTTGAAAACGTTGTTTCTATCCGGGTATTTTCAAACCATTTTCTAACCACTGTTTTTTTTCTTCTGTTCAATCAACAAGCACACAATTAAACTGAGTGGTCTATTTTTAAATCCTGTAAGTATACTGGCTGAATGTAATGCTTGATTCTTGCAGCATGGGATGGCACTCAAAAACAGATTGCTAATGTGCTAAAAATAGCACTCCCAAAGCATAACTGTTTATGTGTGGGATGGATGGCATGTTGGTTATTGGCAAAGATGAGCCATTTACAGTTATTTTCTCAGACAGCATAGTGACAAACCAACTGATGATTGCTGTTCGTTCACATTTCTTAGAAATCAACACTGTCTTGTGTTTCTTTACACTATGTGTGTCTTTAGATGCATATTTGCTTTCAGATAATGTAAGCGATAGATTGAGTCTGGTTGAAATGCCAGATAGGCCAGGTTTGTCTTGTTGGGTTTATTCTTTTGGTTCCTTTGCAACAGATAACCACAGCCAAGCACAAAAACATTTCAAAGGAAACAAATTCCATTTGAGCCCAGTAGTGAAACAGCTAGATTGTGTAATCATGATGACAGATAATTTGTCTGAAGAGAAACTGAACTTCACGTGGAGTGAAAAGCAAATTTCAATTAGCTACGTGCACAGTTTGAAGGACACCACGAGAGCAAATAATAGATAATGTATGCAGATGAAAAAGATTACGGGAGCTGAGATTAGACATTTTTATGCATGAATATAGCCCCTTGATGGAGTTTTGTTTTGGCTTCCCAACACTTTGTTGACCACTAAATAGTCAACAACTGTTAGAACTGAATCCTACAAAGATATCTGGTGCTTTTCCAGTAATGTCAACTCAATCTCTTTATACTGTGCTCAGGTTTTTGTGTGAAGTCTATTACACTGTATATTAGACTATTTCTCATGAAAATTAATCATTCCTGTTGCTGACAGCATGGGCCGCCCAGGTAACAAAAATCTGACCTAAATTCTTTTGTAGCAAAAATCTGACATAAGTTCGATCCTTGACAGTACCAATAGCTTGGCAGCCTCATGGAAGATGCAAATTGACCAACATTGCGCAGGGAAGAAAGTGGGGGGGATATTCATGAATGAAATGCCATTGATGAGCCTTATTGTCATCCGGCTCTGAATGTCACCCAGGGCAGCCCAGTGAGCTACAGAGTACAGTGTCACAACTGCTCTAACCTACTGTAAATAGGACTTAAACATGGAGTGGCACATCTGCTTGCAGCCTCTACTGTAGACACTCCTCCCAGTCCTCTACTCAGCCCGGCACACCTTTGCAGCTCAGTGGAGTCGGCGGGGCATTCTCTAGTAGCTGTCTCCCGCCCGGCTCCCCATGGAACTGCAGGCTCACAGCCAGATGAGGTCTTGATCCGCCACAGCTGCTCAGTCTTACCGGGTGGACACTTATTGAACTCAGGGGTGTGATTTTACATAACAAGCATTGGAATGATATGCATGCGTTGAGGCGGCCTCTGCCATATTCAGAAGGGAGCGCGTTAGCTGGATGTGTTGTCGCGGTGCCTCCTGCATCCTGGGCCGGTCTGAAACGCCTAGGTGTCGGCCCAAGCGTGGCCTAACACGATGCACGCCTACCTGCCTGCCTTTGAAGCCAGACATGAAACATTCACGCTTATCAACCCTCATTACTAAGCCCGGAATTAAAAGACCCCAGTTTTCATTTAAACACTTCAAAGGATTTTCTAAGACATGACATTGTCGTGTTGTGCTGGGGGGAGGGGTTGGACTGGTGTAATGGATTGTGCAAATACCAAACTCTTTGCGAGCTTTTGGATATTTATATACAGTGCCGTGATAAGTGCCCTGTCAGATTTTTTCAGCTGCATTGGTAGGTTTGTGAGCATCTACTCCTTTTTGCATGTCCTTTCACAGCATCTTAGTGAGGTTTAGTTCTGGAATTTGACTAAGCCAATTCCAAAACTTCATATTTCTAGCCCTTCAACCACTTGTAGTGTTTAGGTTTCACCTAATATAAGAAGGCCCATGTTGCTCATAAAGTTTCACTTTTTGACTCATCTGTCAATAGAACATCCTGCTTTTGGGCAAACTTGTAAATAGCATTCATTTTCTTCTTAGTTAGCAATGGTTTACGCTGTGAATCCCATTTTAGCCCAGTGTCTTTTTGAAGGTGGAGTCATGTAAACTGGCTTTAGTTGAGACAAGAAAGGCCTGAATATCCCTGGATATTTTTATAGGGTTCTTTGTGACTTGTAGGATGTTTTTACACCCTCTTTTTTGAGTGATTTTAGCAGGATTGCCACTCCTGGGTAGTTTCACATCTCTCCCACATTTTCTCCATTTGGGAAATATGGCTTGATGGAGGACCAGAGCTTTTGAAATGACTTTTTAACCCTTTCAAGACTGATAGGCACCATGAAAAAAATTCCAGAGGTTTTCAGGACTTCATTTAATTGGGGCATGATGTGGCTTTGGAACCTATGTGCTGACAATCTGATGACAAAAGCCAACGTTAGTCAGACAGCAAGTATCTCACTTTTTCCACCTTTTATGTATTAACATTTTTTCTCCTTGAATCTACGTATTCACCTGTAGTACTGTCCTCCCTTTGGCCTGGGTTGGTTAGGATAGGTTTGTTCAGTTGGCCTTTAGTTTGAGTGTCAGTCCTGAATAAAATAAGTGCATTCATGTTTTTGATTTTCTTGTAAACCCTCTTTCCTAAAGTCCAAACCCAAATCATTTTGCCATATTCTTTAGTTGGTTTAATTCACTCATGTCCTTGTGTTTTAAAATCATACTACTGCCTCTGTACATTCAAACCATGCATGTCATTGTAAAGACCTAAAACAAATAATTGGAATGAAAGCTATTTGCCGCTTATTTTCTATACACAATTTGTTCTCTACCAATCTGTATTGGTGGGGGGGAATATTTGAAGTATGTCATTGAAATACCTCTATATTCCATATTCAATAATTAATAATAACATTAATATAATTGAAACATCCACTTCATGGCCATGGAACACGTTATTGTAGAAATGCAGAGCCTGGGTGTGGCCTGTATGCCACCAGGAAGCTTTTACTAACCGTAAATGTGCACATTATCAAAGTGAAGCAATTAAAACACACAACCCTGAAAGCCCAAGCACATAGTTTACTGGGAGAGAGCCTAATGGGTCTGCATCATCACAAGTAAAAAAATGCAGACAATGACCGCCAGTCAGAGCCGAGTATATAAACTGTCTAATCATTCTTCACAAGTCATTACATCCCTAATCATTAGTAAAAAGAAAAAAACAAATCAATCTAGTATAAACCAAAACCTCCCCAATAAAAGGCTGGCGCCTTTAGTTCTCGTTCTCTTAAATAGTTAATATCCAAATGCCATGCATACAGTACCACTGAAGGTCAGCCACAGTAAATCACAGTACACAGTATATCATCTTTACAAGACAATAAAGGTCCAATTAATCAATACTAATACATATTGTACATATCTCTCTGTACACGATGGTCTGTACATGAGCATTTACATTTCATGTTTTATTGTGGAAACAGTCCATTCATGGGTGACATCATAGGACATAAATTGAGGTTCTTAATGGGTAACACAATACACAGTACAGAGTTGCCTGGGGACTTGGCTTGGCTGATATCTTGTGGTAATATTTTGAGATTGATAGATTCGAGTGTGATCTTGATAGATTTAATCTAAATCTAAGGTTAGCAATCACATTGTAGCCTATGCAACGTTTTTAATGAAATCCCTGTGCCCTTGTCCTAACCTCTCTGATCTAATTGAAAACCATGGTTCTTATACATTTTCATGAAAATATTTCGGTTATGTAAAAGAGAGAATAGATTAATTGGATTATGACAAAGAAAAGATTGTAGATGCTTCGTAACTGATTGTATCCACATTTAGACTAAAGGTTAATCGTTTTCCAGCGTTTAAACAAGAAGCGTTATGCACTGGTTTGAGAGGTTCCTTTAGACTTGATTTGAGGGACTCACTATTTCTGAGTATCAGGCTTGGACTTGGGGAAATCTTTCAAACTGAGTCTACCCCACTCTTTTGCGGAACAGCTTGGCAGTGCATGTCCTGATATTCAACTCTTCCAAGCCTGTCAGATGAAGCATATCCTGATAATCAACTCTCCTAAGTCTGTCAGATGAAGCAATGACCAGAGCCATATCTACTGCGGGGAAAGGTGGATATGATTGAGTAGCAGGGTCCACTGATTGTAATAATGTCAAGGTTGTCTGTAAGTGAGGGGGCCCAGGAATCCTAGCCACAGCCCTGGTAATGAGACAAGGTTGTCACTTCACTTGGATATCACAAAATCGGGGAGTGAAAGGTGGGAACAAAAGGGACTCTGTAAAATCGACCAATTGCTCCAATACTTCGGTGCCCTTGACCCATATCCACTGGCCTCCTGCTGTACCTTTAATGGACATGGAAACTGGCAGTGGCTTGTTCCCTGAGGGGACTATCCATCTCTCCCCAGCTCTCTCCTACGTAAGCTAATGTACTGTACTGGCGTGTACCGGGAGCCAGTCTTTTGCATTGTACATAATGTTTTTGGAATGTTGACCTTGTCTGGGGCTACCAGCTAGCCAACCAAATCATGTTAGCCCCCTTGAAGTCCTTCTATTCCAGTAGTTATGTTGTTTAGCGTTTATTCATTCCGCTGAAGCAAAATGCTTTAGTTGCGAAAGGTTTTGTCAAAGATTTTAGTGGACCAAATCAAGCAGGTTTCTTCCTTTTGTCTTGTGTGACAAATTGGCAATTTAGAAACTGTTTAACCAAATGTTTTGTAACTTAACAATTAACTTAACACTTTGTTTAGTGGAAAGAATACTCCCCTGTTCGTGGACGTTGTGTTCTGACTTCACATCAGTGCAGCTTTTTTCAGTGTCAGACAGACGCACTATAATTGTGCAACCTTCAGTTATCGAAGCAATTTAATGTCAAGCTGTGCAACTGCCATTACATTACATTAGCCTGCTCCAGCTGGCCCTAGCCATCATTGAGTTGGTCGCATAGGTGACATTCTTGTATTTTCTAATGAAATAATCTTAATCAGAAAGGGCAGACATATTCACAATAGAAAAAAAAAAGAAATATGGAATGGTCCTCTGCTGTCTGTAAACCAACACTGAAAAACAGATGAAAGGCTGTGTATCATTTAACAGCATTTATGTATTCAGTTTTTGATCTGCAATAGACTGGTGCTGTGTGAGTCCCTGTGAGGTTGTATACTGGGCACCATGAGAGAAGGTGTCCCCCATAACAGTACCTTTACACGAGAGTGGCTTGGCTTTCATCAACTCCTCAGGAAAGAAGCCATTGGTATGCCTTTATTTCTATGCCCATTCTGCAACTCCTTCAGTTATATAGCAGACAAATTACTATCACCTACAATCAAGTGACTGAGTTTTGTTGACAGTGCCTAAGGCATATACCGAGTAAAAAAAAAAACTGTGACCCATTTCTTTGGCTTTTAGTTGTAAAAAAATGCAAATGGCCATGACATTGCAGGAGATTGTCTCTCTGAATGACATTACAGCTAGCGTATGACGGATAATAAAGTGGTGGGCTTTCAGTGTATTTGACCGATAGCTGCACCACACCTTCCCAATTAATTTCTATCAACTCTGAATGTGTGACTTTTGTGTGAAGTTTTTCAAACTGTTTAAACTGTGTTTTCCGTTTTAATGTGATTTCAAACTGTGTGTGCTGCGAATTTGGCACAGTTTTGCCTGAAACATTTATTTTTAATCTCAATGAGACCAATTTGAAAGGAATGAAGGTATAATAATAAAAATAACTTCAAGTTGTTATCCAGCAGACAGAGACTGATTGCCTGGAATGGATGCCTGGATTGGATAAGCAGCCAAAATCAGAGAAGCAAGTTCTGACTACATGTAGGTGTCTGTTTACAAGATGAGCACTGCAGCAGTGTTTCTCTTGGAGTCCGGCTAAAGAAATGTAGGAAAGTACTAATGTTCCAACTGAAGCTCCTTGAATGTTAGGTTGATTTTGAATTTCTACTCACTGACACTTACCAGCTGTTAGCTAAAACTAAAAATGTATTTAACAAATATATTTTGGTCTGCAGATGTGTCTGAACACTATTCTAGCACAATGATATTAAGTTGATATGTACATTGTACAAGTTTCCATTTTGAAATCAGATTACTTTTTATGATGTAATTACGATACCTTCATATCATAGTAGAACAAAAAAAGATTGGTAACATCAGTAGCCATGATGTTTAGAAAGTGATTTTGTTCCAATTGTTCCGATATTGATTCTACTATAACCATATTACCATCTAGTTAGACGATAATTCCAATGTAATGGAGGTTGCAACTATAGCTATTACTGTGTTAGTTATATAGTAAGTATGTAACTAACACACTAAAAACGGTCAATTTATTCTTACTCCGCAATCACGCATCTCCCTCACCACAGCTCATGCGACACAGGTCCCTCAGTTCAGCATTCTGTTTGTTGTCACTTAAAAGCCATGAAATCAGTAGTTCTCTAAGGACAAAAACTGTCTGTTAATGAATATGGTTTTTCTATTGCTTCTTGTCCGCTTGCATTTCAGTATACAGGCTGTTATTTCATCAACTACACATTGTAGCAGGAGGAGACCTTTTTTTACTTCCCAAGAAATCCGTTTTTGGAAAAGAACCAATAAAAACACGGAGGAGATGTTTAAATAAAGAAGTTAATAGTTTCCATTGCCACAGGGACCATGTTTCAGAAGTTTGGATGAATTGCAATTTGAGAATATGTTTTAGTAATCCTGCACCATTCAATGAAGAGACTGCCTGCAAAGAAACCTATAGTGTATTCCCGTCATTCTGACTTTTACTTGGTACTTTTGGCCTTAGCTAGTTGTTGTAATATGATTTTCATGTATCTGCCCGGAGGTGTAAGCCTCTTAAGGGGCCTGATGTTATTCTGAAACTTCTGCGGCTCTCCTTAAACCCAGTCCGGCTGCAGTAAACGAATAGTAGCTCTCAGACAGGAACAGCTGGACACTGTAGAGACAGCAAGAGCCCAGACAGACGAAACGAGATGACACACAGATTCCATCACCAATTTTCAGTTAAATTGCACTCAATGCAATGGAGATTAGATAGGTTGACTGCTGATTCAATGTCAGCGACTTCATGCCGTTCAGAAGAGCACATCAGAACAATATTTGCAGTTCCAGTTCTCGTTTTTTGTTGACTCTGTTGATGCTAAAACAGGCCTGTGCACTGAATAAACAGGTTGAAAGGGTAACATGCACACTGTAGACAAATCCCAGTCATTGACTGATAATGTATTGTAAACCAAAGGTTTGGGGTAACTTAGAAATGTCCTTGTTTTTTAAGGAAAAGCACATTTTTTGTCCATTAACGTAACATCAAATTGATCAGAAATACCATGTAGACATTGTTAATGTTGTACATTACAGTTGTAGCTGGAAACATCAGATTTTTATGGAATATCTGCATATGCGTACAGAGGCCCATCATCAGCAACCACCACTCTTGTGTTCCAATGGCACTTTGTGTTTGCTAATCCAAGTTTATCATTTTAAAAGGCTAACTGATCATTAGAAAACAGATTGTGATTATGTTAGCACAGCTGAGGACAGTTGAGCTGACTTAAGACAAAACGAAACTGGTGTCTTATTGAGTAGTTCAGTATCTTCAGCATTTATGGGTTCGATTACAGGCTTAATATGGCCAGAAACCTCATCACTCTATTCTTGTTCTGAGAAATGGAGGCTATACCATGCGAGCAATTGCCAAGAAACTGAAGATGTCATACAGCAATGTGTCCTATCTTCAGTGTTTACTCTCTTCAAAGAACAGCTCAAACTGTCTCTAGCCAGAATAGAAAGAGGAGTGGGAGGCCCTGGTGCACAACTGAGCAAGAGGACAAACACATTAGTAGATTTACATTATAGTAATGTCTAGAGAGAAATTAACGCCTCACAGGTGTAGTGTTTGAGAAACAGACACCTGAGAAACAGACTCCTCCGAGGTCCTCAACTGGCTGCTTAATTAAATAGTACCTGCAAAACACCAGTCTCAATGTCAACAGTGATGAGGCGACTGCGAGATGCTGGCCTAGGCAGAGTTGCAAAGAAAAAGCCATATCTCAGACTGGCCAATAAAACAAAAGGTTAAATTGGGCAAAAGAACACAGACACTGAACAGAGGAAGAACTCTGCCTAGAATATTCCATGTCGTTGATTATGATCAATTTGATGTTATTTAATGGACAAAAAATTACCTTTTCTTTCAAAAGCAAGGACATTTCTAAGTGACCCCAAACATTTGGCCGGTAGTGTATATCAAAATCCTCAGAACCAAAGACATGGATTATTAAGAAATTCTATAAAAGGAAAATGTTATCTTTATATTCTATGCCCAGATTGTGTCTGGGTTTCTCTTGCCACTGGAATACATGTATAGGACCCTGTCAGTGCGAAACCTAGTTCTCAAAGGTTGTTCTTTTACTAAGCCCTCTCTACTCTAAATAAAGGAACAGATAAAAAGAGCTAGTCCCTCTACCAGTCTGTGTGAGGAAAAGGTCAGCTCCAGGCATGAAAGGGGCTCGGGTGAGGCCTCCGAGCCTGGGTGGGCCAGGGGCCAGGCGGGGTCAGATGGGCTGCAGAGTTCCCCAAGGGGACTCAGTGGGTGAGGGCTGTGAATAGCATAGAACATTTTCTGTTCCACCTCTGACTCTCCCCACTGAGTAGGATGAAAGAAGAAAGAGAGGGATGAAAGAAGGAAGAGAGGGCAATAAGGGATGAAGGGAATGAGAGAGAAAGAAAGGAGGAAAGAGAGGTATAAAATTGTGGACAGATTTTTCTGGACATATTTAACTGCATATCTGTGAAGGCCCATGGTAAACTGGGTGATTACGAGCAGCAGTAATTCCAAGATTTGGGTTTTCGGCATTGTTTTTTTAGGCAAATCAGGATTAAGGGATGCATAAACTGTGATGTGATTTTAAGCCTGTGTGCAGGTGATAAACAGTTTCCAATAAATTTCACAGCTGCGAAGTCAAAATGTACTAATTTACTAATTGTGTACTAATTGTGAAAACAAAAGAGCTTTTCGGCCATGATAATCAGAGATCAAATAAGTAGAAATGTATAATTTGTCCGACAGTTTTCTTTTGCTAGTGAGTAAGCTTCACTAACTTTCTTTTCATAGCAATAATCTCAATTGTTTATGACATTTACCGCAGAAGTAAAACAAGTAAAAGAAGGAAATTCTGCAATGAAATATGGAGTGATTGTATTACTTACTGTATATAATATACAGTATGATGATAGGTATAATTCTAAATATGTTCTATTTTCATGTATTTTATTCAATATTACATGTAGGGTGTGATCTGTTTTTACTAAGTGAAACCAAAGAAGGGAAGCCGCTGCCTTGGTAGAGGCTAATGGGAATCCTAATGAAAAATTATCTAATAATAGGATCCTAATAAAATACTAAATACCTCTGAGAAGTCAAGATTAGCAGGGTATATTCCTCTGAACAGGTCTACCATTTTGATGTTGAATACTATAGGGACAAAGTGAAGAAACCAACACCATTCTACTCGGTTCTCATCTTTCAATTTCATGTTTAATCTTTGACTGGCCCTCACCCTACCACAACAAATGGGATTGAAACTGTCATATTTTTGTGCACAATTAAAATAGAAGGCAGTCTATTCAACAGGTTATTTCAATTTAACATTTATACAAAATGTTATTCTGTCATAAATACCTCCTTTTCACTTCTTTGAGAAGTAATTAAAAATGGATGATTTACTTCCTGAAGTGACTGCTTTAAATTCAAGTTGAGCTCAAGACAGCTTTTTGATTTAAAGGGAAATCCATTAAAATAGTTGAGCATTCAAAGCTGTCAGTGTGCTGGGAACTTTTTTCTGTCCATGCAGGGACAGTCATTATCCTGATAGTGCAGTCAGTCATTTGGAGATAAACGCACCCAGGCAGCAATGGACATACACAGATAGCTGTATGGGTTAAGTCTGTCAATGGAAATATACAGGAAAATTATATAGTTGGATAAGTTTAACCTGTCATTGGAACAGTGACTTGTTTGGGACTGTGTTTGTGTTCATGGGTCCCTGATCTTAGATAAACAAATGTAATTGACTTTGCCTGAAAGTAATATGTTGAAAACACAACAATGCATCTAGAGAACGAAAGTATGTTATTTTATCCATATCTGCTCAAACAGGTTTCCCCACTTGTAGTGAGATACGAGTCCCTCCATCTCTCACCTGTAATTCTCCCCTCTTCATCTTTTTAGCGATCAAGCACTTTTTCCTGGTTTCCATTATTCATCCTTATAGGTGTTCTGTCCCTAAAGGCAGGCCCCTCTATGAGGCACTGCCACCCCCCACACACACAGACACACATACAAAGACATGTTTTTCTATATTTGTAGGGACCAGAATGTTTTTTCTGTTTTTTCTGACCCTTAACCTTTATCCTAGCTCTAAACCTACTCTTAACCCTAAACTCAGTTACCTATATGCCAAAACTTAACCTTACCCTAACCCCTACGCTAAACATTAGTTTTACCCTAAACCTAAAACCTAACCAGTACATATAATTTTTCACAAGGCTTTTTAGCAGACTGGCTAATAGCCTTGTGGGGACCAAACTTCGTAGGTAAGAACCATTGGTCGGCACACACAACACACAGACAGAGAGAAAGACACAGATAACAGCATGCTGTCTCCGCCTCCAGCTGCCTTTTTCTAGTAAGCCGTACAGTTTTCTCGGGCTGATGGATGGCCAAGACGTTACAGCCATGATGACATAATGATAGGGCTCATTTCTCTTGGTAAGAAGAAGCAGCCCCTGCCGTGTTGATGGCACCTAATATGTCAGACACTACATACGGTGCACTGACTCTATTAATGAAGAATCTCTCTGGCTCTGCCGGTATAGTGCTACAGTGGCTCTTAAGTATTCAACCCCCTTGGAATTTTCTTTGGAGTTCATGCCACTGAAAAAGTGTTAAATATAATCAAATCTACACGTTGTTCTACAACCCTATTTCCCAAAAAGTTGTGGTGATGCATAAAATGTAAATTAAAACATAATACAATGATGTGCAAATCATTTTAATCCTGTATTTGATAGGAAATAAGACAAAGACAACATAAAATGTTGAAACTGAGATATCTTATTGTTTCTTAAAAAATATACACCCACTTTCAATTTGTTGCCAGCAACACGTCTCCAAAAAATTGGCACTGAGGCAACAAAAGACTGGAAATGTTATGTACAGTAATGCTGAAAAACTCAACCTGGTACAATAATACACAACTATTTAAGTCAATTGGCAACAGGTCAGTAACCTGATTTGGTATTCAAAGATAATTCCAGAGAGGATGATCAGATCTGTCAGAGGTGAGAATGGGGAGGTGTTCCCCACTCTGTGAAAGACTGTGGTCAAATAGTGAAACAATTTAGAAACAAAGTTTCTCAACATAAAATTGCAAAGAGTTTGGAGATCTCATCATCTACGGTGCATAAAATCATTAAAAGATTCAGAGAATCCGGTTATATCTCTGTAAGCAAGGGACAAGGCCGAAAACCAATATTAGGTGCCGGTGATCTTTGAGCCCTCAGGAGGCACTACAGTAAAAACAGACATGATTCTGTAGTGGAAATCACTGCATGGGCTCAGGAACACTTCCATAAACCATTGTCTGTGAATTCAGTATATTGCTGCATCCATAAATGCAAGTTAGAACAAGGAATCCATATATAAACAAGATCCAGAGCCATCGCCGACGCCTTCTTTGGGCCTCAAGCTTTTTTAAGATGGACAGAGGTGAAGTGGAAAACTGTCCTGTGGTCAAACAAATCAAAATTTGAAAGTATTTTTGGGAATCATGTATGTCACATCCTCTGGACTAAAGAGGAGAGGGACAATCTGGGATCTTTTTATCCCACATTTCAAGTGCATTAGTGCGCATGTCATGGGTGACTTGCACTTCTGTAAAAGCACGATTAATGCTGAACAATATATACAGGTTTTGGAGCAACATATGCTGCCTTCCAGACAACACATTTTTCATGGAAGGCCTTGCTTATTTCAGCAAGACATTGCTAAACCACATTCTGTATGTATTACCACAGCATGGCTCCATAGTCCGGGTGCTAAACTGGCCTGCCTGTCACCCATGGAAAACATTTTGAGCATTATGAAATGAAAAATACGACAAAGGAGTCCTGACATGTTTAGCAGCTGAAATCCTAAATCAGGCAAGAATGGGAAAACATTTCACTTTCAAATCTACAGCAACTGATCTCAGTTCACAAACGCTTACAGAGTATTGTTAAAAGAAGAGGTTATGCAACATAGTGGTAAACATGCCCCTGTCCCAACTTTTTAAAAATGTATTTCTGGTAATCAAATTCAAAATAGGCATGTATTTTGCTCAAAATATTTATCAGTTTCAACATTGGATATGTTCACTTTGTACTGTTTTTAATTACATACAGAGATAAAAGATTCTCACATCATTGCATTTTGTTTTATTTGCAATCCCAACTTTTTGGGAAACAAGGATGAAAATTCATTACAAATACAACCTGACTGGACAATAATTGATTCTAAGTGTTCACCCCCTTTGGTCTATATTTTATAGTTATCTTTGGCAGCAGTTATAGCTGTGAGTGTATATAGATAGGTCACTACCAGCTTTGCACATCTGGTCACAGTAATTTCTGCCCATTTGTCTATGCAAAATTACTCATGCTCTGTCAGATTGTATAAAGAGCAAATTTACTCATTCCACGTACTGTCATTTTCATACTCTCCTTAGTTGCAGAAGCGCTCATACATGTATGTCAGCTTAAGGGGTATACATGCAATCAATGCAATCAATTACTTTCTGTTTTTATTTGTAACTAATTACAAATATAAACAATTTGCAAATACTCATTTTTTTATATTTAATACATTTTTATTTCAGATTGTAACACAATAAAAATGTATACCTTTGAAAGCCACTGTACATTGCCATTGCTTTAAGAGGCAAGAGAGTCTGTATGTTCCACTGGCAAAATGCTTTCCCTTTACACCATTTTCTGTGTTTTGTCATTTTGCCAGGTGAGGGAAAAATCTTACTAAGAAAACCCAGCAGATTTTACAGTCACTCCAATTGTAGCAGTGAGTAGCAATTACAAATAGAGCGTAAACTCTGAAAGATAAAGGTTGGAATGAACGAGCAGCAAAACAAAAATGATTGAAAAAACATACAGTACATCTATTTAGCTGTAGCACAGACATGCATCTACTTCATAAACACCTTCTGTTAAATGTCAGCTATAATTTATTCGGCGAATATTGAGCAGTTTGTGAATCATAATGCCTAATACTTAAAACCTATCTCTTCTCAGCAGCTGTTTGCTGAGAGAAACGGCAAAGCAAATGATATTTGTTTGAAGGACTAACACATGTCAGGACCAGCCTAACCAGATAGTAATGACTGTGAATTACCTCTATATGTGTCTGTAGGTGCATAACCATCAAAATCCTTGATTTTAATAGCATTATGTGAGACATTTACGTAACTAATTCAGGCCTGGCAACCTTAAAAAGCCACTGTCACTCAACATGTCTTATTTTACTGCTGATTTAATTATCTGGCTTGCTGTCTACAATTGAACATTACAGATTCATACCACATCATCCAACATTGTTTAATGTTTGTGGAGTGCAGAATTGTATCAACTATTAAATCTTTCAAATTAAATCTGACTTCCCCATATTGCTAACATTTTTGGAAAACCTCTTCTTTATTGTATTATTTATTTGTAAAGTTGCTTTCAACAGTTACAGTTGAATTCTCTTGAAAATGCAGGCGGAAGATGATTGGTTATAGAATATAATATAGAAACTAGTTACATTATTCTGATATACAATGCGTTCGGAAATTAGTCAGATACCTTCACTTTCCACAATTTGTTATGTTATTGCCTAATTCTAAAATGGATTATGTTGATTTTTCCTTAGCAGTGTACATACTGTACTATCCCTTTTTGAATAAGGCTGTAATGTAACATATTATGGAACAAGTGAAACAGGGATTCTTTTCTGGAACCACTGTGTATTTTTGTCTAGAGAACATGATTGTGACTTAGTAAATGTTCAGCATCGGTATTCCTCTTTTACAGACTACACATCACAAAAAAATA
>JACXGJ010008271.1:0-27752 GCA_016801105.1 Esox niger | reverse complement strand
GATGGTTGTGTTCTGTTTTAAGGGCTGTGTTTAGTCAGAAGGTGATGGTTGTGTTCTGTTTTAAGGGGTGTGTTTAGTCAGAGGGTGATGGTTGTGTTCTGTTTTAAGGGCTGTGTTTAGTCAGAAGGAGATGGTTGTGTTCGGTTTTAAGGGGTGTTTTTAGTCAGAAGGTTATGGTTGTCTTCTGTTTTAAGGGCTCTACACACTTTAAACAAGTGTTTTCTTTATAGTCCATTCTAAAAAGGACTGTGCAAACACAACACACAACACGTGCACAATAAACCACATACACTGCCTACTCAGTCACCGCTGACATTACAACCTGGCATTCCAACACAAAGAGCACTAGTTAACATAAGTACCACCAGAACCCATGAGGGGAACAAAGGGGCAACAATGCCTACTGTCAACAACACCTCTCAGCTGTGACATAAGAGCCCTTCTCTTCTATTATGGCAATTACAGTGCCAACTCAAGAGTACCACCGCTCAGTACTGACACCTGCTGGTTAGAGTGAAAACAGCAGCCTCTCTATTGACCGTAATAAGCCAGTCAGCAAGTACATGTATATTGGCAAACTACAACAGGCATGCACATGTTTCATATGAGTAACGTCACAGGAATCAATCGTGCTAATTGTTGTGTTTGGGTAGTGTGTGTGCCTTACACACTGCACCTCAATTTCCACTAGTACACTCCCTCTCTAACACACACAATCACACACGCACACACACACAACACCAACCTGTGCCAAGCCCCTCTTGTAGGTGCCAGTGTCCTGACAGTGCCAAAAGTAGCGTTTTCTTCTGGTCTCTGATGTGGAGAGGGATTGTGGTGATATGGCTGTGATGAAGCCTCTCCTGCCTTAGACAGCTGTAAGAGACTGAAGGAGCGAGAGAAGGAAAAGAAAGAGCAGACAGTGAATGAGAGAGATATATAAGCAAGTTAAACGGGGAGATGTTTTGGACCGAGGCAGAGAGGGTGGAGTCAGAGAGCGATAACATTGAAGGTTTCTCCATCTTGGCTCTTATTCCCCTCACCTTCCCCTCGTTCTCCAAGGCCTTCTCTAAAATCTCTGAAAGGGGCCTGCTCTTTTCTCTGCTGAGTGGAGGTGTTCTCCAGTTTTCCATTGGCCTCTTGTGTGTGCAGGCATGACACAGAGGGAAAGTTTTAAGGGCTTTTTTCTTTTAATCTTGATGATTACAGCTTACAGCTCATGGAAATCAAATATCCAGTATCTCAAAATATTAGAATAAAAAATTTACAATACAGAAATGCAGACCTGAGAAAAGCTCTAATCAGCAAATTAACTCCCTGAGCCTTCAATTTCTAAGACTGGTTCAGTACACACAACTACAATCATGGGGAAGACTGCTGAATTGACAGTTGTGCAGAAGATGCTCATTCTGTGTTTCCACTGGTGATTTACCCCGGTACCAGGGCTACATCTTTGATTTATGCTAATGTTGGCTCCAGACATCCCTGTTTCCACTATACATTTGGTACCAAAGACTTAAGGAGGGGCTCAGGTGAGGTGGAAGGAGTAAACTATCAATGTGATTTGGTGTGGTAGGAAAAGGTGTACAAGCAATAGGGATCACCGCAGCCTTGAGAGGATTCTCAAGCAAAGCCAATTCAAGAACTTGGGGGAGCTTCACAAGGATTGGACTGAGGCTGGAGTCGGTGCATCAAGAGCCACCAGAAAATGGGCTACAAAGTGTCGCATTCCAAGTGTCAAGCCACTCCTGAACCAGAGACAACGTGAGAAGCATCGTACCTTGGCAAAGGAAAAAAAGAACTGGACCGTTGCTCAGTGGGCCAAAGTCCAGTCTTCCGATTAAAGTATATTTAGCATTTCATTTGGAAATCAATGTCCTAGAGTCTGGAGGAAGAGTGGAGAGGCACACAATCGAAGTTGCTTGAAGTCCAGTATGAAGTTTCCACAGTCAGTGATGATTTGGGGTGCCATTTCATTTGCTGGTGTTGGTCCACTGTGTTAAGTCCAAAGTCAATGCAGCCGTCTACCAGGAGATAGAGCGTGTCATGCTTCCATCTGCTGACAAGCTTTATGGAGATGCCTATATCCTTTTCCAGCAGGACTTGGCACCTGCCCACAGTGCCAATAGACTTGTAACTAGTTTGCTGGTATTCTGCATGGTATTACTGTGCTTGATTGGCCTGCCAACTCGCCTGACTTGAACCCAGTAGACAATCTATGGTCAAGAGTAAAATTATACACCAGACATAACAACACAGATGAGCTGAAGGCTGCTATCAAAGCAATCTGGGCTTCCATAACACCTCAGCAGTGCCACAGGCTGATTGCCTCCATGCCAAACTGCATTGTTGCAGTAATTCATACAAAAGGAGCTCCGGCCAAGTGCTGAGTGCATAAATTAAAAACTTAGGAAACCTTTGCAGGTGTTTTGAGTTAATTAGTTGATTAGGGCTCTTTTCAGGTTGACGTTTCTGTTTTTTTATTCTTATATTTTGAAGAACTGGATTTTTTATTTCCAAGAGCTTTAAGCCATACTCATCAAGATTGAAACAAAAAGGGCTTGAAATTTTTCACTTTATATGTAATCAATCTAGAATGAAGGTGTCACTTTTTGATTTGAATTTCCACAATATAATTTTTTGAAATTCACCTGTATAATGTAAAATCATGTAAAATTATTTAAAATTATTCTGGTTCTGACTCTGGTACCCATTTGACTTGCAAACAGCAACAACAACAACAGTCAGGGGCCTTGAATAGTGTTTGGTTGCTGTAGTTACCAGCCCAGTCCAGGGAGTGTGTGAGAAGGACTGTCTCTGCACAGGTGTTTTCTGTCTGGCATTCCACAGAGCTCTGTACATATCACTGTTCCTCCAAGTGCGAATGATGCAAGTTTGCCTGCATCAGCCGCATTGCTTTAGACAGGGCTGCTCCTTGGTTAGCATTGAGTTTGTACATTTCACTTCATGAGTGTCAGTGTGTGCAGACAGAGAGAGTCAGATAGCAGTAAGACTCTCTTTCTCTGGTACATCTGCGCCACCTAGCGGCAAATATCCCCCCTCTGGTTTCTAGGACATTCTCAGTTCCCATCCTTACCGCATGTGTTGCAAAACCCATGACCCCAGTCATCATTCCCATTTTTAACAATGTTGTCCATCCATGACCTCCTCTATTCTCTCCTTTAGGCCCAAAAGAATGAGAGGGAGTCTATCCGGCAGAAGCTGGCTCTGGGCAGTTTCTTTGACGATGGGCCTGGCATCTATACCAGCTGCAGCAAAAGTGGCAAGCCCAGTCTGTCATCACGGTAAGAGCCATCATGTGGCCTTCCATCACACAAAGTGAACTACATACCGACACACACACACACACACATACACACACACATTTTGGGTTTTACTGTCTTCCAAAAATGATTTCCAAACTCTGAAATTACCTTAATCTATCTGTGTAATCACTCCATACCCTAACTAATGTAATGATTTACTCCGTACGGATGTCAGGTCCCAGTCACAGAGTGGATGTGGATTCATTTGGAAACAAGTGTAAAATTGTATGAATGTATGCTTGTTATGTTTAGATTACAACAGGACATCCGTTTATCCGTACTTAGGAAGTCAAATTCATTCAAAACTCAAGAGTAATCAGCAAATGAGCTTACGGTACTATGTTCTGTATTCTGGATTGCTATGTCTATAAAATAGAGGACGACTGGAAGTTTCTTTGAGAGCGAGCTTGTAAGACTGAGTTTGTAAGATTGAGTCTGTAAAATCATGAACAATAGAAAATCAAATGCTGAAATAAATTGAATTACTCACTTGACGACCGGGAACCCCATCATTATTTCACCACTCTACAAACGGCTGATTTCTTACACAAGGCAGGGAAAACAAGTATTCCCAAAAAAGGGGGAAAAAAATCCTAACTAGATCAGGGAGGCAAAGTTCACAAGGCAAGTAGGCAGAGAATCATCAAGGCAAGAAAAAAGGTCTAAACACAGATACTCTATACAAAAGTACTCAAAGCTTGTAGGATTTGAAAAGCAAACAACAATAACTCACAATGGGAGAAACACTGAACTAATATAGAGGGAGACACAGGTGGAAACAACAATGACAGGTCAATAATGAAAGGTCAATAATGAAAGGTCAATAATGAAAGGTCAATTGAACTTAACATAGATCTATTACAAAATAAAACACTTAGAAAACAACTCACATTAACTACTTCTAGTTCACCAACTTCTCCCTAAACTTAACCCTTAAACTGAAAAAAACACTTTCTTTATTGAGAAATGTCCACACGTTTACATTTTCCTTGTTTTACTATTCTTATGGGGATTTTTGCTCCTCATGAGTACTGTAAAACCAGTACACACATTGGTATCACTATGCTTATGAGGACCACGGTAGTGTTTTTATTGTGTTTTGTGGTGTCTGTACTTTTATTTTTGTATGTTTTTATTTTTGTACTTGTACTCATCTCTTTTCTTGTTTTTTTATGTTAAACATTGAAGCACACATGCTACCTACATTTGTTATTACACATTTGGTTTATAGATTTATATATAATTTATTTAAAACACACTATTGTCCCTATACCCTAACCCTTACAATAAACAGTACCCTACCTTTAGCTCTGACCCTAACCTTAACCTGTAAATCCTAAACATAAACTTAACCCTGAAGTTAACTCCTTCAGGCAGTGGCACAACAGTGTTCATTACCATTGCAACTACTTAGTGCTGGTCTTACCTCCGATCACTAACCCAACTCATGCTGTGTGTTTTTGACCACCGATAGGTAGCGTCTAATGCTTACCGTTTTGTCTTGTTGAATCGGTAGTCTCTAGGCACCAGCTCTGGGCCTATCAGAGAAAGGGAGCAGAAGTCAATAGTAAAGGTCAATGAGAAAAAGTAGAAAGTATTGTTCGCGCACAAAGCTGATTTACGCAGCATTCTCTGCTGAGAAGCACCATTTGAACTTAAGTATCACAAGGTGCTAAATGCGTCTTAGCGTAAACCAACCTAAAATGTTACTTTTGGTTTGTAAAGAATGGCCTAATATTCTCACTTTACCAAATATTTCAAGGTTTACAATCCTATTGAGGATTTTTGATACTCAATATTACAACAGTCACACAATAACCCACACACATACACTCATATGCTCATAACCACACAGCTAATACACACAGTCAAACAAAGACCGGATCAGTTTCACTCTCAGTCCCCGTTCCTCAGAAGCAATGACATTGCTTTCTTTTGTGTCTGTTCACACTGTCAATAAAGTGAAATGACAGCTTACTAAACATGTCATTCGCCATGTCAGCTTTGACCTTTATTGAATGCCTGGAAGAGTGGTTATCGCCTGGAACTCTGACATGTCCCCAACACATTCTCCTGCTTTCTCCAGGACTTACAGTTTCCATCAGAAACCTCTGTTCAATTCTGAAACTAAGGGACATTTCCTGTCACTGTATGTGGCTCTCACTTCCCAAAATGCCATCCTACACAGACCCTTAACTTTTGTGGAAGTTGACTTCCAGGATTCACATACATTTGACCTGCATTTGCGGTCATGTGAAAAAGTAATCACAACCCCTGGAAAGTTGTCTTTGTTTTTTTATTTGACATAGTTGGACATTTTGAGTAATATTCTTAATTTCAACACTACTGACAGATGAAGGTAACCAAATTTAATAAAAGGCACTGAAAGATTATATTTTGATTATATACATCATTTCTTAATGGAAATTCTCACAGAAATGCATTTTAGTGTGATAAAACAAAGTACAACCTCTAGCTTCAGTAGCTGGTGCTGTCCGGTTTGACTGCAATTCCCTAATGGCTCTTAAATCGTGTCATGGTTTCTTGTACACTTTGCTTCTTTTTGAGCCATTCTGTTGTAGCTTTGCATGTGTGTTTTGAAGCAATGTTCTGTTGCTCGTTCAGTTCAGCTTCAGCTTTTTCTCAGGAATGCTCTGGCATAATAGAGTATTCATGGTTGACACAATAATGGCAAGTTGGCCAGATCCTGAGACAGCAAAGCAGCACCAACCATGCCACCATGCCACCATGCCACCACCTCCATGTGTTATGGTTGGTATGAGGTTCTTCTGTTCAAAAGCTGTGTTTTATTTTCATCAAACATGGTGTCTGACGTTGTGGCCAAACAACTCCACATCTGACAGGTTTTTCCAGAGAACACTGTTTCAATAATGTTGGTCTTTACCCAGGTGTCTGGCAAATGTCAGCTGTGTATGATATTCTTAATTCAAAGCAGAGGCTTCTTCCTTCCTTGCATCCCATATAGGCCAGGTTTGTGAAGTCTATTTCTGACAGTTTACTTGTGCATTTCAAAATGTTATGTGGCTAGAGGCCTGTAGATTCCCTTATGTTACACTGAAGTTCTTAGAGAGTTCTATGAGCATCTTTCGGTTTTTGGGCTGAATTTAGTAGGACATCTGGTCCTTTGTAGATTGTCAGTGATTTGGTGTGACGAAGACTAACTTTTTTAGCGAAAGTAAATTAAATTTCTGTGTTTAATTTGCCAAAATAATTTTGTTTTGTGTGATTTGTGTCATTGTTTTATATAATTTGTCATATTAAATTACATTTTTCAGTGAATGTGGTTGGAATTTAACTAAAATATCCATGTGTCCAAATATCAGTGTTAAAACAAAAGATGTATTTCAGGGGGTGTACTTACTTTTTCACATGACTATACAAAGTTTGCAAACAATACAAAGACAGTTCATCAACTTGAAGACATGCTCATAGGGTTCCCTGACTGCTTCCACTGCTGGATATGTTTGCTATTTCCCTTGAAACTACTGATTGATTACTCTGGTCTGAATAAATGTGGGCTGATTGGTTTCAGCCACTTTAATCGATCAACTCTTCTCACATATGTTTGTGATTACTGCTTTACCTAAGCAGATTATTGATCAAGAGTGGTTTGATCCATATCTTACAGGACTCAATTCTTGTGTGGCCTAGAGTTGTCAGACTCTGTCTGATTAGATCGAACATTCCACCTGGATGGATCAATCCCTGGCCTGAGCCAGAGAGGATGGGGCAAACAGAGATGTTCATTAATATTGTGGAAGAAAAAGTCACTATTTTTGTCCTATCAAAGACATAAGACATGGAAGTAAGATTAGGCTACAGTCTGAGTGTAAAACTACATTTGACTGTTATTAAGATACCTTTTTTCCAGTGGTGTCTAGTGGTGTTTTACATACAAGAAAGTATTTGTAAGCTCACTTCAATCAATCAATTAAATATATTTTATAAGCCCTTTTTACATCAGCAGTTTTCATAACCCATAAGGAATATACAGTTTTGGAAAAAGTTTAGAGACTAGTGCACCTTTTTCTTTCCTTACCAAAAAAGTTGAAAATGAGTGTTTTGAGTGAGGAAGAGAATTTTAACCTTTCTGTTCCTCACGCAAAACCTTCCTTTTCCACTTTTTTGGTAAGGAAAGAAAAAGGTGCCATGGTCTCATAATTGTTTTCGGAGCTGTATGTATATAACCTGTGTCTTATGAGCATCTATGTTGTAAACATATATTTGGTTTGATCAACACATATGTACATATATATTTTTTAAATATACAAGACTTTGACATTTTTATATAAGTCAGATTGAATTATGTGTACAAACTTTAGAGACCACTGTTATATTATCGGTTTCTCTGGGTTTACTATTCATAGGCATGTGTTTGAGAACAATGAAAATGTTTGTTTAATTCTGTAAACTACTGAAAACATTACACCCAAATTCCAAATACACATTTATTTTGCAGAATTTATTTGCAGAAACTAACAACTGTTCAAAATAAAAATAAAAATATGCATTGTTTTCATGCCTCAAATAATGCAAAGAAAACAAATGCATATACATTTTTCAACAACAAAATACTAATGTTTTATCTTAGGAAGAGTTCATAAATATATGGTGGAATAACCCTGATTTTTTTTATCACTGCTTTCATGTGTCTTGGCATGCTCTCCACCAGCTCTCCAACAGTCTGTCACATTGCTGTTGGCTGACTTTATGCCACTCCTGGCCAAATAATTCTAGTAGCATGGCTTTGATTGATGGCTTTTGACCCTCCATCTTCCCATCAAATTCCATCAGTTTTCAATGGGGTTCAGGTCTGGAGATTGGGCTGGCCATGACAGGGTCTTGATCTGGTGGTCCTCCATACACACCTTGATTGACCTGGCAGTGTGACATGGAGAATTGTCCTGCTGGAAAAAACAATTGTCAGAGTTGGGGAGCATTGTCAGTGCAGAAGGAAGCAGGTTAGGGTTAGGACTTCCTGGATAACCTGGTGCTTGGATTGATTCATGTGTCCAAATCTGCCTGATTACAGCGTTGCTGAAGCATCCCCAGATCATCACCAATTTTCAAAAAATTTAACAGTGGGTGCGAGACACTGTGGCTTGTAGGTCGCTCCAGACCTCTTTCTAACCATTAGACAACAGGTGTTGGGCATAGCAGAAAATTTGACTTGTCAGATGAATGACCTCCATTCCATGGTACCTTTTGCAAACTTCCCCCTGGCTCTTCTTTGCTTCTCATTGATGAAGGGCTTTTTTCAAGCTTTGCTCAACTTCAGCCCTGCCCCTAGGAGCCTGTTTCGAATGTCCTTGCTGTGCACTTCACCCCAGCTGCTGTTTGCCCTAGAAAATGTGTAGGTCACCTACGGAGGTTGAGGTTATCCTCTGGTTGTTAAGTGCCATTCAAAGGTAATCTCGGTCAGTGGAGGGTCTTTTTCGCCCTCTGCCAGTCTGTAGCTTTGTAGTCACCAATTTCTGTTTTCGAAATTTTCAGGATGGAAGCAAATTGACACTCACTTTTTCCCCCTGCCAGGGAAATTACCTTAGAGTTACTACTTGCGTTGTTTTTGCCATCCAGCTGGTCCTATTGCAAAAAATATAAATGTCCATGTTAAATTGATTTGGATTTGGTAATTGCCTAATAAGTAAAATAAGGTGTGCCTGTGTTGGAATTTAACACTGGAAAGTCATACAAGTAGAGAAGCTGATTTAAGAAGAATTAGGAATGGTCTCTTAATTTTTTCTAGAGCTGTATATTAAAAAAAAAAATACATGTATTTTAAAATATACGTAAGGGAAAGTGCTTATACAGAAACCCAGCCTGAAACCCAAAAAACCAAGCAACAACTGAATTAATACACAGTGGCTAAGAAAATCTCCCTAGGAGACACTTGACCACACTCAGTGAAAATCTCCCTAGGAGAAGACCACACTCAGGTCTTCTCACCTCTCTTTCTCTGTCTTTCTATCTCCAGGCTGCAGAGTGGGATGAACCTGCAGATTTGTTTTGTGAATGACAGCGGCAGTGACAAGGACAGTGATGCAGATGACAGCAAGACCGAGACCAGTCTGGACACTCCGCTGTCCCCCATGGTACAGGCCGATCACACACACAGATACTCCAACACACAACATATTCAGCATTTTTTGCGAATAAGTATGTTGGTCACACTGTCGGTCACACAATAGACATGAAATGAGAGAGAGACTCATAGCCTTGGGTTAGTGTGTGCTCGTTTTCCGGACTGTTAACCAAATGACGGTTGAATATGAACACACTCTCTGATGGACGCGGACGAGTGGACACATGAGCCGTCTGACAGGCACAGTTAAAGAATGAGGGGATTCTCTAGAATGTCTTGACATCTCTTCTAGCTGTGAGCTGTTTTCCTGTCTGACTGACATCTCTGTTCAGTAAATGACCTCTCATTTCCTACACTAGAAATAGCTGCCCATTGGCATCTGTCCTTTCTTTATTTTACCTTTTCTCTCTCCCCTGTCTTGCTCCCTCCCTGCTTCTCCCACTCCCCCCTGCCTTTCCCCCAGTCGAAGCAGAGTTCGTCCTACTCTGACCGGGACACTACAGAGGAGGACAGTGAATCTCTGGAGGACATGGATTTTCTGAGCAGACAGAAGAAGCTGCAGGCCGAGGCGAAGCTGGCATTGGCAATGGCCAAACCCATGGCCAAGATGCAGGTGGAGGTGGAGAAACAGAACCGCAAGAAGTCCCCTGTGGCAGACCTGGTCAGTACCGTTCAACACCTCTGTAGTCAGTGTTCCTAACCACAGGCCGGGTCAACACAATGCCCTGCAGTAACTTTATGATGTCACGGCCTAGACACCACCCTCTCACCCCCCCCCCCCTCCGTGCCAGCCGTGGTCATGACTATTTTAACATCCTCCTCTGCCTCAGTGCCCCCAGAGTTGCACGCCCACACACAGGCACACAAACGCACAGTATCCCACATTCACACACATACCAGCTTGTCCACGTGGGCTGAAGATTTTACTTATTCAGTAAAGAGGGGGTGGTTGAGATCGGGAAATCTATCATTTACATCCCAGAATGCAATGGGTGACGTGCTTGGGGATATAGTTGTGCCCAGAAGTCAGCAAAGATAAGTGGGACAAATGAGGAACTGATGGGAAACATTTCTGCACTGAACAAGTCATCTTGCTTACACTGTCACCAGTTGATTTCATTTAAACGTATTCACTGTATCTTTTACGTTTTGGTGCCTGGTCCGTGGGCTATGACATCGGCATGTGTGGGAGGAGATGTGGTTTCACACTAGATTATGTGATTTAATTCATTCAAGCCATACAGATTCTAAAGAATGAATGTAAAAATTTGCATAACACTCCCACCATGGGCAGTTAATCATGGGAGTTTTTGCCTATTTATATTGCACCTAATCTAAGACACTACCGGAATGATTAAGTACTTGAGTATTCATTTTGGGTGATATGCTTAATCATAGTGCCACTGAAATTAAAAGCCAAGAAAACTCATATTGAAACGAATGTATTAATTTAACAGAGGGAGGGAAATCCACCTGAAAAAACCTGGCACTTACTCTTTTCACTTCACTGTCTCACTCTGTTTCTGTCTCTCCTCTCACTTTTTTCCCTCACAACTCCATCTCCCTGTGTAACACTAACTTCCGTGCTCCCTCTTCAAACTGAAGCTGTGGCACATGACAAAGGATTAACATGGCCCATAGCGCAAATGTAAGGCTGTGAATGTGAAAATGATAGAAAAGTGAGAAACTGTTTCAGGAAGAACCAGCTGAGCATTCACACCCACTAAAAACGCGTTCAGCACAAATAAATAGAAAGGTCACGTTTTCTCACTCAGAGACACTTCCTTAAAGTTGAAAATGTGACAGACAGAGAGCGAGAGAGAGGGAGAAACTAGCATGTGGGGGGAGATAGTCATGCAGACATGGCGACAGAGGGAGAGAGAAAGAGACAGAGGGAGACAGACACACAGAGGGGAGTGCAGTCACACAGGGACAAATGGAGCCAGACACACAGAGACAAATGGAGACACACGGAGACAGCGGGAGAGAGAGTCAGACACACAGACAGAGGGAGAGAGACAGACACACGAAGAGGAAGGGGCGAGAGACAGACTCACAGAGAGGAGGGGGAAAGATAGACACAGATACAGACATACAGAGACAGAGGTTAGGGCAGACACACAGACAGAAGGGAGGGCAGACACACAGACTGAGGCAGAGAGAGACAGACACACAGAGACCATTGGAGACAGACACACATAGACAGAGGGAGAGAGAGACAGGCATACAGAGATTACAGGAGAGACATAATGAAAATAATAAGATGATATAAATCCAGTGATTTGGTCAAAATGTATTAAATAAATGGGAAAATCTCATAGCCAGTGAGTATGAGATGGACAATGATTTATTTACCAAAATGACTCTCAAGGGTTAAATCAATCCTGTCACTCTGCAACCCTGCAAAGTATAGCCTTCTGAGGTAATCAGCATACAGAGAAAGAGAAGGGAAGAGAGAGACAGAGAAAGAGAAACTGAAATGCTTTAGGGAAACACAAATGACATCACAACAAATGACATCACCACAATGAAATGTTGACAGGACGACAAAGAGCAAACTTAGAGAGCGTAAGTGTGGGTTTGTTTACTGCTAGGGGGAAGGAGGCTGAATGATTTCCTGTAACTGTCCATGACCAGGTTTAGGGACCCCTGCTGAACTATGTATTGTTGACAGTTAAGTCACAAGATTGACCCCTGCTGGTAAACTTGGGCTTTGCATCATACCACAATATGTCACTCAGGGCACTGTAGTGACAAATTGTACACATTGTGCTGTTTTTAGTGATTGGATTTATACACGTTTGCTGATCAAACTGAAATAATGCTTACCCTCAAATACCAATTTTCTGCACAAACACATACAAGCCAAAACACTGTCATTAACTTCTACATTCACTATGGTATCTTTAGAATCTTCAATGCCCAAAATCTATGTTAGTGAGTGAACATATTTGTGTATATTTCTGATGTGCTCTATGTACAGTGAATGTGAGTGTATATTTCTAATAATTGTCTTGTGTTTCTTTCTAGTTGCCCCACATGCCCCACATCAGTGAATGTCTGATGAAGAGAAGTCTGAAGCCTACAGATCTGAGAGATATGACCCTAGGACAGCTACAGGTCATAGTGAATGACCTGCACTCCCAGATAGAAAGTAAGTGCGTGTATACACACACACGCACACACACACACACACACACACAGAGACACTCATTGGCCCAAAGTTCAAGGGACCGCCTCCCTAATTTTTTAAGTGACTTCGGAGAATAAAAGTTTGTTGCGTTTGTGAGGTGATACTAGTTAATACACAATGAATAATAGACCTTACACAGAAGCCCCAAAACTCCCTCCCAAAAATTTTGCTTTTGAAATGTATGTATCACTGGCATGGTTAAAAAACAAGATTAAGAAAAAGCCCCTTCCGCAATCATTCTCACGTATGACTGTCTGTTAATGCCTGGTGATGCTGCTCTAAGCTTCTACTTATGTTGCTCTCGTGTTCGTACCCGACCCCCTCAACCAGGTCTGAATGAGGAGCTGGTGCAGCTGCTGCTGGTCCGGGATGAACTGCACATGGAACAGGATGCCATGCTGGTGGACATAGAGGACCTGACTAGGTGGGGACAATATCTACAACGCACACTGAATTCAAACACACACATGCAGCCTCCTGGTGATGACAGTAACTATAGAAATTCCATGGAATGATTGGGAAATTCTGTGTTTGAGACAGGATGGATGTTAACTACAATGTGGTTCATAATCTTTTCCAAGAAAAAAAACTAATTCAATCCCAATTTTGTTTTTATTCAGGCATGCCGAGAGCCAGCAGAAACACATGGCTGAGAAGTCCCAATCCAAATAAGGCACCCAACTCAACCCAACCCCATCTCTGCCCCTTTATTCCATTACCCCACATTGATCCCAACACCCTGGCCCATGCCTCTCGCTGCTCACCCTCTGCCTCCCTCCCTCTCTCCCTCACATGGTGGCATTAGCCAGAGGAAGGCCACCCATTCATTTGCTTTTGTGGTTGTCCCAGCGCTAAGGACGGAGCACTTCCTGCTTCCTGGGAGAAGAGGAAACTGTGTGTTGTCATAGATACTGTCCCAGGCTTCATGTGCAGTGATCGGCCTTGCTTCGCTATTGTTTATTTTTTAACTTTTATTAAAAGTTTATTCGCCACTAAATTATAACTGTCAATACAAAATGGTGAAGAAAAAAATAAATAATAGTGAGAAATTAGTTGTCAGATAAATAATTAAAAAAATACAATGTATAAAACTATGAGGACTAACTTCAGACCATTTTAAGTTGGACAGTAATTTTAAAGTATTTCAAAGTCAACCTCTTTTTATTATGCACAAATGGTAGTTTTCAACTGAGAAATGTTTATTTGAAGGTGCTAAAAGAGTTTAAAGGAAACATGCCTGCCTTGTAGTGGAGTCGTAGCTTTGGTAATACGTTCACTCTGATCGGTCTTCAACATTTTGTGAATGTTGATTTTCTGACACGGGTCATTTTAAATAAGTGTGTTAATATCATTTTCATCCTATTGTATTCAGAATCTTTATTTGAGGAAGAAATGTTTATGTACAGATATGTAAAATAAAAAAAATAAACTTTGTTTCATATATTGTTGTTTGGTGTGTGGTCTGTAAAGAGTTGACAAAACACTGTAACATTACAATAACATTATAAAAAATATTCTAATAATAATACAAACAGCATTGCCACATTACCAAAATCCCAGATTTGAGCCATATATTTCAGTCAAACATGAAACCAATGTCACCTTACAATAAAAGATTTTGAGTTTCAGTGTAATGAACAATTAAACAGAACAACATTTCAATGTACCAAATTTCACTGAATTATTTATTATTCAGTAATCTGAGATAATTGGGCAGATGTCAGAATTATTTTGTAAGCACAATAGCTTAGATGGATAGATATTACATTTTAAAATGTTTTTTATTTGGGTAATAATATTATCTTTCAGCATAGAAAACAGGCAGCCAAGGTCAAAATGTATGGAAAATTCCAAAAGAAGTTAACAAGAAATTGACAACCAGACAGTGTACCAAAGTGAATTGCTACAGATATGCTTTGTAAAGGAGGCCACACAAAATACAGAGGTCATTTGTGTAACTTTAATTGTATATATTTTGACTTGTGTTTACCTAAATTGTTAAATATGTTTTTTCTAATCAATAAACAGTGTCAGATAAATATCTTTAAAATGTGTCTTTTCTCAGGATTTGAGAAAGTATATATACAGAATATATTTACAGTGCCCTGCTAAAGTATTCAAACCCCTGAATTCATAAATGTTACTAAATTACCAAATGGTGCATAAAAATGTCCTTCTGCTATATTTTTATCTGGGCCTTTATAACCAGCACCCCTTTCTAGGAGAAGAAAGATGATTATTCCATTTAATCTTTTATTCAGAGGAAATAAAATTGTACAAATTTCACCGTTACAATATGTTTCTGTATGGGAAGCAATTTTATTTCAAAAGGTAAATGAGGATGTCAACCTGATGATGTCAGCTTACACTAGGCTTCTTTCTGTAAATGGTCTTCTCATTGATCACAATCACAAGCGTCATCATCTTCGATGAAATTAGCTAGAAGATAGTCATACATTGGCCAGTCTCTGCAGACCCAATGAGTCAGCCTTTACGACAAAGATTAGTATTCTCTTAGTAGGCCAATGTTAAATTTAACCCTGATTTAACTTGTGTCGAGGTCTTGGGCAATCTAAGCCATGCACATAATTTGGGCTCCCCCCTAAAGCACGCAAATGATAAAACATGGACTGCCCCATGTAACCATGCCATTGCTGGCTCTGTATGTGGCAAACCGAAAATACAGATATGTGGCCTACAGCAGAGGTTAGGGTGAGCATTGCAAGAATGGACAAAAATATGCAGGCCCTAAGGAAAATCACATTAAATGTTCATCTCAGCAACTCTGTGAGAAAAAGGTCTCAGAGCTCATTTTTTTTGTTGCAGTTTTAAAACAACTTTCTTGCAATTGTTGACTTGAGACAGCTAGAAAATTCCTGTTTTAAAGCATACATTGCAATGAAATAAAGTAATTAAATAAAGAGATAAAATGTGGGATTACAGAACTGTTACGCTGAAACCCTGGTGGATCAGTAAACGCCTACACTGTATTTGGAAAGTATTCAGACCCTTCAATTTTCTCCAGATTTTGTTATATTACAGCCTTTTTCATTTGTTAAATTGCAAGATGGCTCTCGTGTGCCTTTTACTGGAGTGACTGCCTTCTACCCACTACCATAACGGCCTAACTGGAGCCGCAGAAAAGTGTTATCTTTCTGGAAAATTCTCCAATTTCCACTCAGGATAGAGCTCACAAGAACTATCAGGTTGTTGGTCATCTCTATGACCAAACCTACTCTCCACCGGTTGCTCAGCTCGGGTGTGAATCCATAATTCTTCCGTTAAAGAATGGTGGACGCCATTGTGTTCATTGGTACGTTCATTGCTGCAGATTTATTTTGTGCACTGCCACAGTTCTGTGCCTCGACACAATCCTGTCTCGGGATTTTGCGGACAATTCCTTTGACCTTATAATTAGTTTTTTGCTTTAACATGCGCTATCAACTGTGGGAACTTATATACAGTTGTACGTCTTTCCAAATGATGTCCAATCATTTAATTTAACACAGATAGACTCAAATGAAGTTGTAGAAACAGCACGACGATCATTGAAAAGAAGGTACCCCTGAGCTCAATTTCGAGTCTCTTAAAGTGATATTGTGATTACAACAGTCGTTATTGTGTGTGTGTGTGTGTGTTGATCCTAAAAAGAAAAATATTTTAGGGTAAATTGTAGTTTTATCTTGTCTCGAGCCTACTCATAGAACGAAACAAGTCTGTGGTTAATTCCAGTTTCACTAGAAGGAGTCCCTGACAACTGAGAATTTGCACAGACAACCCAGGAAATTACGACTGACGGCATTGCGTTAGTGCTTACCCCCTGTCGTAAGGGAATTCCATCCTTGGAGCCGGTATAAATATGATCTTAGGAAGCAAAGATGAGCAAACACACCTATCACTTTACGGGACACGATTTGATTACAGATTTCAGAGTCATGAAGACATACTTTTATTTAAGTGAGTATTTTAAGTTATGCTTAATTATATTGATTGTTTTTTGATCAAACAGACCACTCAAACGATATAAATAAAATGCCCGTAGTTTGAAAAGGTCAGTAATAAAAGCGTTTTATTAATTGTAGCATTGGTCCTGAGCTGATTGATTGTCGTTTCTCCACCAAGACCTTGCCAGCTGTGTGCTGCTGCTCGCGCTCTCCTGCGAAGTCGCCATGGGAACACCACTGCGCACACTGGGATGTTCGGACACCACAAAATGCAAGGAGTATGTGGACCTCTCCAGAGAACTCATCAAGAATGTTAAGAAGCTCCTGGACAGCGTGAGAGACACATTAATTCTGCATTCACTTAGTCATGTCTGTTTGATAGAGTTCGTTCACGTATTTCATGTAAATCCAGAATTACGACTGAATGTTTTTTCTTCTATATAGGAAGACCTTTTTTCAGGCATTAACTGCTCAGAGCAGCGTGTGGAGCTCAACTCTAAGACCCAAACAGTACAGGCCTGTAAACCCAACACGGACAATGTGAGTTTCAAATTATCCATAATAGGCGAGAAATGGACATTAATAAAGAAGAATTTAACAGAATTTTATGTTTTAAATATGATTTACAGAATAGTGATGTCTGTTGATGCATTACTTCCATTTATTATTTCAGATTACAGGATGTTCAGGTCAACAGAACACCAAATTCAGTGAGGTATTGATTGTGTTTATGGCATTATTGTTGACATAGGGTGTACAAAATTATATTCACAGATATATAGTTAGATCTTTCGATTGTATAGTGACTGCATTTTACATACTTCCCATATTTCAACTGCTTTTTATATCTCTGGTTTGCTCATCTATGTCCTCCTCTGTGGTTTAATTCCCTTCACAGACTGAGTGTCTGAAGAACATCAGTGCAGACCTAGGACATTATTTAGTCTCACTTAAGACTTACAAACAGGCCCAGGCCAGCCTCAGCCGTACTGTCAACCTCACCAGGCAGCTACTTGATTTCCCAACACTACAATGGGACCCCTCTTCACAGGTACAGGAAAATCAAATGTCAATTTTTCCGTTTATAATGAAAACATTAATTGCTTTCCTGACTTTTCCTTATTTTTATTCTTCTAATGTCAGAAAAATGTATTAAGGCCGTGTGTTTACACTGACTTCTGTTAAAAGTATATTTTTTCTTGTGGCGTGCAGGTTCCAGACTCTAAGCTGACCAGTGGTAACTCTGTTGACCAGCGAGTCCATCTGTGTAAGTTACTGAAGGGCTTCCACCTCCGGATCATCACCATCAGCAGAGCCATGGGCTACATCTCTGCTCGAGATCATAGGAAGTAAACTCTCATTTTATGAATCATCAAGTACTGAAAACACATTCTTCATCACCACCACTGTCATAATTATTAGAAAATATTTTAAAAAGTGAATTATCAGTGACATCCTCATACATCAGCCTCAACTACTATGGCATTGTCATTATCATAACTGATGAATTCTGCACTACACTCAGTACCTGTCGACAGAAGTGCTGAGTATACAGTATAAGCTAACTAAACTTTGGCTCGGTTGAGCTAAATGACAGTGTCCTCTTAAGTGCAAAGAATATCAACTAAGATCATGTTGGTCAACCTATTTATATATTTATTTTATTTATTTATTTAAATATGCATATTTATTTGACATTAACATATTTTTTTTATTGTACTGATATTTTTATATTTGTACTGAATATTTATAATAAAGTTTTTTCAAGCTTACTGAGTTGTTAAATGTTCGTTTTTTTTCTGAAGTAAAAAATATATACATTGGAAACACTAAGAGCATCCTTTTTCGACAGCTGTGGGTTAGAAACATGCAACCACCATTTTCTCCACACTTATATCGTCAACATCAGAATTTGTTGCACTGTGCAAGTTGCTTGGTGAGAGAGGGTATTTTTAATAGGGGACAACCGACCAATCATCTAGCAACATTACACTTATCCTGGCTTCTGTGATTTGCGGTTTCAGGTTTTGCGCCCCCTACTGAATCTTAATGGAAATTAATATTTGCATCAACTTCTCCCTGAGAAGAACAATGATTTGGCCTACCAAGCAGACTTTCAGTTGTATCCAGAAAGGCATCATTCTGCTGTTGAAGCTGCATATGTCTAGCCTCCAGCTGCGTGTTGGACCTGTGTCTCACCTGGTACTTCAGAACAATTGTTTTTACACAGTACTTTGTTCGGCTCAGTCTCTTGAGCTGGTTTAGTGGTTTAGAACAAAATACATGTTTATTTAAATTCAGCTATCAGTTCGTGTTTCATATCCACATTTGGCTCAGATGATGTGGACATTTTTGCACAGTGTAAACATTTTCTAGGAGGCAACAGTCCTGATCATCATGGCCATGAGTTAACAGCTTTGCCATCATTCCAGGCTCCAAGCCCCAGACTGCCATTGACTTCACCCATTTACCAGGAAGTTGTAGGTAATGGACATGTGTATCAATTGGCTTCACACATCCTTGTAAACGTCTCAGGTCTTACGTATCCAGTCTGATAGGACAAGGGGTTGTCTTGACAAGTCAAGGTTGAAACACAGTCACCAGTCATAACTGCAATGGTTGATTTTGGACTGCATCCTGATCAGTTTTTAATTTGGAGTACTGCATCCTGATCAGTTTTTAATTTGGAGTACTGCATCCTGGTCAGTATGTAATGAAGGTATTTAGAAATAATTGAAGGTCACTGTAAAGCACAAAATACTTTTAAGGAACACAGAACCTGTATGCTACTTAATGAAACATTTGTGTTCATTAACAGTGATCCTTATTCACATTGTAATGTACTAGCTCCAATAAAACAGTCTTTGTAAAAAACACCTTTTATTCAGTCAGAGATTTGTAATATTCTACCCAGAGCCTTGAAGCTGAAGGCCCATACCTGAGATGTATTACAGAAGTGCATATATGGACTGGAATGTTTAACCATGCAGTACTGTACATTAGACACGTGCACATCCAATGGCCAAAATATCATTAAACCTGGGGTTTTCACATTTATGATTTCAACTGTTATTTGTTGTCACTGGGATTTTTAAGTCCCAGTATCGGTAATAATGCTATCCCAGTTGAATGTTTTTTCAAATGAGTTACTAGCCTGCTTGTAAACAAACAAATACTCCACAAAAATAAAATGTAAACCCTTGAACACACATGCTTAAAGCTAGAATCTTTCCAAGGAATGATTAAAATCAAGGGGATGAGACAAAGTATTACAACAAAATGTTTGCGGCTACCACAGTAGATGCCACTCAAGGTGAAGTCTGGAACATGATTTTTTGTCTTTTCAAGACATTGCATTTGTGAGGGTGTATACTTTCATTTTCCAGACATAGCTATTACCAAAATCAAGTGATAGGCAACATTTGGTTAAGCAAAACACCAAACAAAGACCGTAAAAAAAACAGACAGCATAGTTAAAAATAAAACTATACAAATTATACACAGTATCAAAAGACAGAATATATCAAAATATACAAATAAATACAAAGTTTGAGACAAAGGCTCATACATTTATGGCAGATCTCAATCAGCAGCACCATGGCTGTTACTGCCTACAAATGAGTTAAGTACACAGTATTTCCCCATCTATGATTTACATGTCAGTAATTTAGCTGACACACTCATCCAGAGTGATATACGTCCTTTACAATGTTTCTTAAACTTACAGGGAATGCGAGGGGATGAATGAGACAATTAGAAGCTGCCAATGTTTCGATTGCCATGAGGATGATGGCATCTTTCCAGATGGACTTCTTTCCAGAACAGAGTGGTTATCACATCTAACTATACAATAAGGGCTGTTGGATTGTTAGTGACAATAGGGTCAGGACACTTTTAAAATTCCATTCAAAAGATGGCACCCTACACGTGCCCTGAGGGGACATCAATGGACTGTGCGACAGTGCTACTGTAGGCCGGGGTGAGAGCCCCACCTAGGCAATAACATTCTTTTGATCTAGAATCCCTGTACCCTCTTCAAATCGTCCATTATAACAATTAGGAAACGCAAACTAAGTTGACCTTAGATCAGTGTCAATAGGAAACTTTCATCGTAATCCAATCAGCGTAGGTAGAAGGATTTCTACTTCACGGTTAGAGTTCAAATGTTTCTGTCCCATGGGCTCCCTGTCTCCTTGAGAACATTGAACTCTGGAAAGGCAGGAACCTCATTTGTCATCTTTATTGTCCATCATATCTGAGGAAAGCACAACACACAAAGTACTGTTGATTATTAGGAAAGACTAGCATACATGTAGAAACACACCTCTAATTTTAACTCGGTAATTACCATTGTCCCTGTAAGTGACTCCCAGAAGGTTGTACCTCCAGGTCAACTCACAGTTGAACCAACTATGGTAATAAATTCAGGTATATTATGAGGGTTTAAATGAGTTTCTGTAAATCATTGGTTCTCCAACATTAGAGGCAGTTTCATCATTTAGGATTCATGACTGGGGCTAGGTCAGGAGATTCCAATGCTGATGATGAGACCGTTGAGCAACATTTTGTGTATATGTGCAAAATCTAGTGTAATCATTATCTTTTCTCAGTTAGCCATTAAAATCCAAGTATAAAAGTGAGTGGCTTTAATGACACAGATTGGCACATTAATTATATAGTACAGAATCTTTGGCGAATGCGTAACAGTTCAATCAGCGGCACTAAAACTACTGGCCAGAAATCCCAGAATGCAACTTTAAGGGAAATATATTGTTAGAATTTTTTTTAATTAAACTGTTTGACTGATTTTTCATTAGCAAGACAGATGGAGTCGAAGGAATGAGACAGTGTGCAGAGAGCAGGGGTGTGCTCTGTCCAATAGGTCTACCAAGCCAAGGCAAACAGTGTTTTAGATGCTGGTACCGACCTCGATGTAAATAATTACAAATCTGGGTATATTCTGACACTGAAAGATTAGTTGAAGGTGTTCTGTTTTACTTGGTACTTCGCCAACATGGAAGTCAGAAAACAAAACAAACTCCAGTCAAAGCATCCTTTTCTAGAAATGTCAGTGGTGATCTAAAGGGACCAATTTCACATAATTGTAAAAACAGTAAGAGATATGTTCAACTAATCATATATATTACAATATTTCCTGTTTCGCAATAAAGCATCCTTTAACCCCACTGCACAGAATACCCTCGTCAAAATGATTAGCCATCCAGTACTAGAATGCAGCTAATCTGCACATTCTGATAAAAAGAAACATGTAATGCCAATCTCACTGCTAACAGCTTTTCCAAAAATTAGATTTTAGGCATATCCCTCCTCTACTTCAGCTGCTCTTCAACACCTACCAATCGTATCGAAAGAGACACAATACCTCAGACTGATTAATACTGAACTCAAATACCTCCTCTCACAGTCATTCCTTTTAGTTTCATCACCACAAATGGTTTTCATCACTCCTACATCTATCAAAATCAAATAGTCTGAACTGTTATCTGACCACGGCATCTGCTAACCATCTTATCCATCTGCATCACTTCATCTGATTTAATTTGTTGATCTTTTGTCTATTCCCTTGCAGATCATTTTATTTTTAATTGTATTTATGTTTAACTATGTGTTGTATTCACTTGTACCGGAATTTAAAAAAAGTATATTTCATTTGTCTGAAGCAATCATTGGAAACTAACTGGTGTTTGTAGATACTGACTCTTTCAGAAGTTAGACTGTTTAAAAATGAACACATTGGCTTGAACTGTAGAGAGCATTGGACACTAACACTCAAATGCAGGACAATTTCAAACACATGCTACAGTAGTACATATGCACCAGAAGCCGTGGCTTATGCTAATGGACCAACCAAAGCCACACTAAATGGGATTTTAATATAAATAATCTTTGGGGTCCTAAAATAATAGTAAACCTTGAAATGTGAGTATGTATTTGTGTGTGGGTTTATGGGTTGTATGTGTGTGGGTGGGTGTATGTTTATAACCTATATTATGAGGACAATCCTTTTCCTGAACTGTGGAAAAATCTGAAACTTTTCTGTAATAGGACTTGCTTACTGTCACCGTTTTGAAAAGGGCAATTTTTTTTTGGGGGGGGGGGGATATGTTACAATTCAGGGTAGGGTCAGAATGAGAGTTAGGAATTACCGGTTAGCTTTAGGGCTAGCATTGTGGCTCGGTCAAATACAGATATTAGGTTATGAGGTTAAGTTTAGGGTCAGGATAAGGAAAATTATGAATTTTTAAGGACAGTCAACTTTGGTGCCCCTATTTAAATAGGTAAGTAAATGTGTGTGTGTGTGCATGAGTGAGAGAGACAGTGAGTAAGAAGATAGATAGGAGAGTGCATTTTAACTCTAATGACCATCTCTAACCTTGCAGTGTCTGGGAGACCTCATTTGGCAGGTCATCCAGTTCTTGTAGACATTTCCAGAGGTTATTAACAGTGGATTGACCCTTTGGTCTGTCAGCCTTCCAGCGCTCCAATGCCTTAAATCTGAAACAAAATACAAAACAATGTTCACATTTTGGGTCACAGTATTTAAAAGAAAATATGCACACCAAAAAATGAATCAAATAAAGAAAAATATACTTTGATTACCAGACATTTTCAAGTTATTGCTGGACATTAACATATCCGCTGTACCTCTGCATAGTGACGTCATCCTCATTGGCCTGTATATCCTCTAGTTGTTTAAGGGTCAGGTCAAGGCAGCAGATTGCTACCTGTTTCCACTCCCTCCCCAACCTCTTAGCCACCTGCATTAGCTGCTTGGATGACAAGTCTGGGATCATCCCTGTCTGAGCACCATCTGGAAAGACAAAGATCAGTCTGTTAGGGGAAACTTACCAGGAATCTCAACAAAGTAATTACAACAAAATATAAAATTCAAACCATCACCTGACTCATCAATCCATCGAGACTTCTTTTTGGCAATCTCTTCCTCTGATGTGCTGCTGGTGCTTCTCTTCCGGCCTACAGAAGGGAGAATATCGTGGTCGGTTCAAAGTTAATTTGTGATGATTGCATGAACATTGTTGGTGCAAAGGTAACATGCAGAACAGTGGTTTTCCAGAGTATCGGTTGTGTCTGGTACTGGCATATCTACTGACACGGACAGACAAAGGGAGGCAATGAAGGGTGTGTCCTGGTTGAATGATGGGAAACTATACAGTAGAGTAACTGTAGACTGACAGAAATGACTGTCATAGCAACATACACCCGTTCAAAAACAAAACATCCATATCTTCAAAATGAGGCCCTGGTAGCAGAGCTTGTGGCCAAAGCAAAAAAGCCACACACCATTGCTGAATCCGTAATAATTCCTGCTTGTAAGCAAATTGTACGTGTGGCGTTTGAAAAGGATGTAATGAAACAGGTCACTAAATTAAACAATTGATGACATGCCTGATAATATTGACAACGTCATGCAAGAGAACAGCGGCTTGTTATGACATGTATACAGATAGACGTGTATACTGATATTCATGTGTTTAAGCTGGATACGTTGCAAAGTGTGGTGCTGAAGTGTTTGCGTGCCACTGTCAATTAAAACTGTCCATGCTGTCTAGACAAGGGGAATTACAGTTAGGTAACATTGTTGAAGATTTCAAATTGACAGAGGTAAAAATAATTGTTCATGCTATCAACTTGAACTTTGCAAATGACGATATTTCATCTTTCTCCCCTCCCATGTGTTGTGTATGGTGTCCCATTGCAATGAAAAAGGCATTGCATTCTATTTTCTGGGGTGTTTCTATTTTGCCAAATAAAAAACATTGAATACAAACTTCGAGAATAAAATAAGCTATATATTGGAGAAATTCAGGTGGGTCATTATCCATGCTATTCTGTTTATCAAAACAATACTGTTGCTGCACTGAGTTGCATTGGCCTATATGCGTCCCTGAATCATAAATATGTTGCCAAGGCCTATATGTGTCCCTGAATCATAAAGATGTTGTTATGCTCTTTCTTTGGGCCAGCTGTAGGAATCCCAGAAATGACAAATGTCAGTAAAAAGTTATTTGATGAGTTAAATAATTTAATTTCAATATTTTACTTTTAGTAACAATTGTCATTCCAGGGATCCAATATATTTTTACTACATGAAATGTTATTATGTAATGAAAACATTTTGATTTTAGTTCCTTGGACTTTTGCATGGCCATTTTTAATATTAAACTGGTTGCATGAACTTATTTTAAATATGTTTCATTCTTTCCTTGCACTTTGTTTAAATAATTTTTTTGTGTCTGTTACACAAAATAAGTTGTAGTAAGGGATATAGCAGGTCTGTCTGCCTAATTTTAACCACAGCACTAAAGGCCACTCCATTCACTCATTCATTTGACACTGCCCCTTTTTTCTGCATTATCTGCATGAATCTGTTACTAGCTACAATGAAAAAGACAATACGCCAAAGTAAATTTGCTTTATAATCAGCAATCATTAAGTCTAAAATATGTTGGCGCCTCAAAAACGTAAGCCTCATGCAAGTGTGCCATGTCATTAAAAAGGTGTTTAGAACATACTCAGGAATAAAGGGAATTATTGAGGGTGAAAAGGGGAAGTAAAAAACATACTTTCAATCCGTTTCCTTGACTTTTCAACTGCATTGTCCACACAGTCCCCTGAAAGGAAGAACACAAGTTACTCTCAACCACAATCACCATCACTACCACCACCCTCATTCTCACCACAACCAACCTCAACATGATGACAACCACCCTCAACCTGGCTACAGCCACCCCTCCGAACCACCCCCACCCGGTGTGCACGTACCCTCTCTGATGGTGGCAGACCACACAGTACGGTCAGTCTCTGTCTCTACAAGGGAAAGCTTGAAGGGAGGGGGTTGCTCAAAGAATGCCTCAAAGTATCCCTTTAATTTAGTCACAGCCAGCGTGAATTGCAAGTCCTGCAAGAAACCATGCAAAACCATATGAATACACACATGGTGCAAACGTCTATTACATAGGTCACTTCTCCACAGCTTATGCAGTACATTTGCACTTGACGCCTTTAACAAATTCTCGTATCCATTATTTTTCGAATGAGTAATAGCAGGTGAATGAGTCCTTACCGCAGGGCTGATATCTCCCTCTGGTTCACTCATGAGGCGGTACCTCCTCTCATCCAGCTTACAGGTGGGCGGCTTCTCTACCTTCAGGTAACGCTTTTTGGAGCCACAAACCTCCTTCCTAATGTCCTGCAACAAATAGAGAGGTAAATGAACAGAATGAAGGAACAACAGACAAGTGAAAATGAAGGAAGGCAAGAGAGACTGAATCACCGATTCAGTGACTGACCACTTGGAATCCAATAATAATTGTAACTATTTTTGACACGAGAAATGAAGGTGGGTCGGATGGGATGTCGATTCTCCCAAGGTGGGAAATGTTTTCTCTGGACAATCTGGTCTGTGGTTGTGATGGGAAGATTATTTTGTTTTACTGTCAACAACACCAGTAAGGCATGTAGCTGGAGCTGACGGCATCGGCAGTCTTAACAGAATCTGATTATCTTGATACACCTGACACAATTCAATGATAATTAGCAAGCCAATAGCTCTTAGCTAACACTACGAGCTGTCGCTATAACGGCTGAGTTGTCGATGCATTACTGGCATACTGACAACGACGTTCCATATTAACAGTGTTAGCTTTCAATGCGTGACTACAAAAGTTAGCACACAACTGTGTAATTATGAATATTAACTGTAAGCATAAGTAGGTTAAATCCCAGTTCATGGTTGCAAAAACAAAAGGCATGTTTTCAAGTGAAGAAAACCGCAATTATTTTGTATATAATTTAACAAAATTAAAGAGCCATTAGAATGAGCTGATCAGACGTTACTATAAGCCATTCCATGTTCTCTACCTGCCCTGGTCAATATCTGTACAAATTTAAATTTACAAAATACATTTAAATCTACTGCCCTGATTGAAGACATGAATCCCATCTCATCTTTGACCTCATCATCAAGCAAATATTAACAAGGCAAGCATAATTTCCATTGTTTAAGACCCGACAATATCTATTCCAGCTTGGACTTTAAGGAATCTATGCTTCCTTGCCATTGATATAGCTCAACTTCAAATATCGAAGGCTTCAACAGCACGGCAAACAATCTGATTATATGAAACACTTCACAGATTAAAAACATAACAGATGTACAAATGTACAGGTGGGAATGGGGAGTTGTTACGCAGGACTATCTTTGTTGGTTTCTATTTTTCAATAATTCAATTCACCAAAACCCTGTTTGAAATATGCAAATGGATGGGCCACTGGCCCTGACAGAAAATGTCCTTACATTAAATTATTATGACGTGAAAATTTTAGTGACAGCTAAAAATGTATGTAATTGATGCTCCTCATTCAATTTGTCAGGCTTGAGAGGCTCTACAAAGAACAATGGGAGAAATGGCCCAAATCCACATGCTCAAAGCTGGTAAAGGCTATCCCAAGAAGACTCAAATCTGGGATTGCTGCCAAAGTAATAAATAAAGGGTTTGAATACGTATGTACAGGAGATATTTCAGTTGAAATAAAAGATAATTGGGTGTTCCACACAAAGCCTAATATCTTAATCTTTATTACATTTACTACAGATAACAACAGCACAGAGTAGGGCAAAAGAGAATGCTTTCACTTTCCCTTTTTGGTGCTGTACTGTAGGGTTAATTGTTTGATTCAGAAAGGTTTTCTGAATTCTTTAAAGGTTCATAATGGTATAACCAAAACATTTTTTATTCAATTTTCATAAAAGAATATGCATGGGAGATTGACCATACTGTTACATAGACATCTTGCTGAGTTTGTCTCCTGCATGAACAAACAGGTTAAGCTAAACAAATATAATGAATTACAAGGAGCTTTTTAGGTTATGAACCCTATGAATTTTTACTTGCATAGTTAAAAAATTATCACGTATGTACTTTAAAAACTATTAAGACCGTGTGCTAGCTGTCATGTCCTGGCTATGCCCCTAGCCATCTTTGCGCTGGCTGGGGTCATAGTCAGGACATGGCCAAAAGAGATGGCTCTAGCCACCTCTATGTGATTTGGTTTCCCCAATTGGAGGCAGGTGTTCGTTATTGCCTCCAATTGGGGAACCTATTTATGTTGAGTGTTTTACCACAGTGGTGTGGTTTATTTTGGTT
>JACXGJ010008270.1:0-27756 GCA_016801105.1 Esox niger | reverse complement strand
TCAAGGTTATTATACAGGCCATATACACTCCCCCTATGTCAAGGTTATTATACAGGCCATATACCCTCCCCCTATGTCAAGGTTATTATACAGGCCATATACACTTCCCTGTGCAGCACCCATTGTTAGAGTATGCACAGTGTCACAGAGTTCTGTTTTTGTTCTGATTGTTTTTATCCTTTGTTCTTGAACTTTGTCCGTTTGTCATTGTTGTTTTTACCTGTGTCTTGTTAGCTCCCTATTTAGTCTGCCCAGTTAATTTCAGCCATTGTTGAGTTATTGTGTGTCTTACCTGCTTTTCTCTGTGTTACTGCCTGCCTGCATTATTGCAACAGTTTCGTTGTTTTTACCCATCTCAGTTTCATTATTAAACACTTCGTTGTCCGTCAACTCTGCACTTGGTGTCCTGTTCCCTAAATCATGACGCACAAGAGACTGTTACTTCTTTGGAGTTGGCGTAGGCCTCTTGGTGGCCTCCCTGACTGACGTTCCTCTTACTGGTGATGTCTTATTCTAGATAGATTCATAGTTGTGCCATATTCTTTCAATTTTTTAAAATAGATTTTACTGTGCTCTGTGGGATATTTTGTGTCTTGGAAATGTTATATATCTTTCCTGTGCCTTATATCCTATCTCTGATTGCTGCTTTTGAAGAACCGCTTTCTGGATTTCCTTTCATTTTTATGGTGTACCTTTTGTTAGGTATTGTACAAACCGTTTGACCTCTGAGAGACAGGTGTATTTAACCTGAAATCTGGTGAGAAAACGTAATTGCACACAGGTGATCTCCATTTAGCAATACTTCTAAAACCATTTCAAACCTCATTCATGTGTTTCACCCCTTTTCATAAAGGGTTTAAATACTTATTCTATCAATAATTTTTTGTTGTACATTTGTAATTAAATTAGAGCAATTTATTTATTTTATTTTTCAGATTGACATTATTGACATTTTTGCTGTGTGTAACGGTAAAGTAAATCTATTTTGATTTCACTTAGTAACAATATAATGTTGAAAATTCCTTGGTGAATACTTTTGGGAGCCATTCTATACCAAGTATCCCTGCAAGGAGAGCAAAAGACAATAATACCTCTTCGAAAGATTTTTCAAATACAAATTTGGATTAAGGGTTAGGTTTAGGGTAAAATAAACCTCATTTACAGGTTGAGATTAGGGTTAAATCAGTGGATATACATTTTCACTTTATTCTTCTCTTAGATAACATTTTCTTCCAAATTGAATAATGTCTATGAGGTGACTATTTTGTTGCTAGGCAACAGGTGGCATTCACCAGAACCCTTCAAGAGGGTGGAGGGATTAATGAGGAAGGTTCATAGAAAATGACTGGGCTGAATTAGAATTTTATGGACAAATTGCAATTTTCCTTGATATTGACATATAGACTGACCACTTTGTCGAGAAAGAATGGCTTGTGCTCAAGTGTGTATATATACATATGGAGAGGCCAGTATGTAGTGGGAGACAGCGAGAAAAGTCAGATACAATGGGCCAAGCCTTGAATCCCTGTAACCTGGGGGCATTTCTGGTCGTAGCTGGGGGCTAAGACTGCTATAACTTTCTCCCAGTGCCCTGGAATTTGGTTATGGCAGCCTCACTGGTGGCGCTTTAAGCTAAGTCACCGTGTTAAAGTGTCCATCACAGCCTTGACTGAGATACTTGCTGGTGTGCACATCCAACAGAATTTCCGTTTGGATGAGCAGTGTGAAAGGAAGCAGAATGGCGTGTCTCAATATGCGACTCCCCTGAGCTCACTGGGAGTCGCTGAGTTAAAACAAGGACTTAACTACAACTGGATGTCACAAAATTGGAGGGGACAAAAATGCTACAATACAAAAAAAGTATTTAGTCCAATCATCTGACCTTCATTTGGTTTTTCACGTTTGATCACCCGAATTGTTTATACGGAGCCCCATTAGCTTCTGCCAAAGCAGCAGTCACTATTTCTGGGGTTCAAGCAGTGCAAGAGTGTATGAGTGTGTTACATTGTGTGTGTGTTTACCTTTTCACAGTCGTCACTGTGCCATGAGCTGTTGTTTTATCAGTTGTTTAAAGGTAATTTTGTCGTTAGAAATTAGTTCCACGCAATCATGGATGTGTACGCATTGCTGTGTGCTTTTTATGTACTTGGGACTCTGAAGAAACCCCTGCTGGCATTACTTGGGTTTTGTTATGAGTATCTGAGCTGTCAGCATTTGATTATGTTGACAATGTGTACTCTTCATCACAGTGAGATTTCTTATAAAAATCTGAAGAGAAGAAGTGGATCTCTTGTCAACCATCGACCAAATAATTAGAAGGATTCATGTTTTTATAAATGTGTGCAGTTTAGGTCCATGCCTGCTGTATGTTTGCTAGCTGTAGCCATATAAGGCAGAAACCGACTAGTCCGAATGTCCAGTTGGATACAGAAATGGTTGTAAACTATCAGGTGCCTTTCTGTTCAGTTAGAGAAATGAATCATTGTAATTTGGTTTTAGCTGAAAAAAAATCTATTAATGTGTCAAACAGCTATCACATTAGGTTGCAGGGTAAATGTTATTTAAGTTATTAATCATTAGTTTACTTTGCTTGAGCTAGACATTTTATAGATTAATTGAACTAGAAAGATTGTTTGCGCAGGAAACCTGTATATGTTTAATAAATAAACATTTACTATACATTACCACTGAAAAAATAACACAATTCCCCACATCAGACAAATGCTAAGGTTTTTCCACCATTTGAAAGATTTTATTTATCTTTTCCTGCTTATATATTCGATATACCATATATATAATTCATAGTATATATACATACTATATATATATGTAACATAAAAAAAATATATATATTTATATATGTGTGTATATATATATATATATATATACACTATGATTTAATTTAATTAATCTATTGATTTTTATTAAGGCATGGAAACCACTTGGTGATTGCAGATAATGTCAGAAATAAATGCTCTTTTTTGCACTACCTTATCCAAGTTTAACCAAGTTTATTCAATCACAGGAGTGCGAGGATTGAGATATCTAGGTGGTTCGGTAAACTGTTCTGGGAACTGTAATTCATTGAGGATGAATATTGAATGCATGTACAGACATGGCATAAATGTCCTCCTGAAAGCCGGGTAAGACATCGATGCAGAGATTATCTCACATAGGGACTGACGTGTTCATCCTAACGCTGGAGTGCTAGGATTGAGATACAGGGGTGGAGAGTCCCCCTGGAGGGGGGTTATAGATTTGTAAAAATCTGACCATTTTTTTTATTCAATTGCATTTCAATATATTTATTTTCATTGTAAAGCACATTGAATTGCTTCTATTTATGAACTGTGCTATAAATAAACTTGCTTGCTTGCAACTACCTGGGGAATTTTTTAACTGATAGTGATTGCAACATTCTGGTAAATAATATGCATTGAGATCATAATACATGTTGTCAATCCCACGGTTATTCACTTTTCTGTCAGGCTCTTGAACTTCAGATATGATATAATTGCTACTGTTGTGGTCAAAGGTAGGGGATCACAGCTACTACGTATATCAATGTCTGCCTGTCCATCACAGCTACTATATGAACTTATCTAGTTCATGCTCCATTTTCTGAGTGATTTTTTTTTCTTAAGGAAAGCAACATTTTTGGATTTGACATTACAGAAGATAGGTAGGGTACCCTAAACAATACCTTTTGGGCACACTAAAGCAGGGGTACTTAAATCTGGTCCACAAAGCCAGTTCCGCTCCATTTTTTAAATGTATCTCTCTAATAAGGGACATACTGAGCTCTGAGACACCAAGTGAGTCCAATCAACGATGAGGTTGAACAGAAAACCGGTAGGCTCTGGCCCTCGTAGGGTAAGAGTTGGCGATCCCTGCGCCTAAAGAATACCTGTAATTGCACTAAGTTCGAACAACGATCCCACCAGCAGAGTCGTCCAATTGTGTTAAGGTTGTCATGCATTGTCACAAGGTTGATAAGCAAATTGAAAGCCCATCAAACAATAATATTCACTCTGTTTTTCCATCTCTCCAAAAATGTATCTGAACAATTCCTTCCCTATCCATCCACTGACGTTTATCCACCTGATGCGAATATGTCACTGGCAATAATGTCCCCCCCCACACAGCACAATCCTACGCTGTGTATTCTATCATGTCCATATATTACAACAATAACTACAAATGATGTCTTTGTAAAAGCGTATTATTTTTTCGCTAACAATATGGTTTCACCATAACCAAATGCGAGACTGCTGTCTCTCCCAGAGTATGTGAGCGGAGCGGACCGGGCCCATGGAGTGATATCGCAATGGGCGATTGTTGCTCAATATCACTCCAGCACGGCTTACTTTGACGTGGTCATGGAATTCCTGGCCGTCTGCATGCACATGTTAGTTACTCGTATGTTGATCAGCTTCTTCGTTAACCTATAACTAAGTTTGCTAAATGCTTTCATTAAGGAACTCACGAAATACAGTGGTAGCGAATGTGACTTACAGAGATTCGGAAGACCAACAGAAGGGTTTATAATCAGGGCTTATTTTTGGGCAGATTTAGGTTTGTCTGTTATTGGGCCAATAATGCATTCGTTTGTATTTCTAGAGAACGAAAATCAGCCGTAACAATTTAAGCAAGACTTTTTTGCAATTCCAGTCCTGGAAGTGTGGCGGGAGAAAAATAGTTGTGGAACCTAGGCACGATTCTCTGCTGTGTCGGTAATAAAGAATGCTGTCTACCATCTGTCGTCCAACAGACTCAATAGAATCAAAACGTCTCCACTTGGTACCGGCACTATTATGATGACATACATATTTTTTTACAGCCTAGTTGCTAAATACTGCTTCAATACTTAGCATTGGATTGTCCTGACACCCTAGAGGGAGTAACAAATGCTTTACATTTTCTAAATCGTCTACGTTATTACTTTATATACTAAGCTAATTATACAGCCATACCTATTTAACTATATATATTTACCATAAAAGGCATTGTCTTTGATATGTAGCTTATTTAAAGAAGTGCTTAAACAGACAACTTTTCGTGTTGTTTATGAGGCCATAGGCTTCATTTAAATCATATAAGGTTTTATTTTTTGTATCTAAAATAACAAATGGCCATGCATAGTCAAAAGATTTATGCGTTTTCTTAAACAATAAGTTAATGGAGCGAATTCATAGCTGCAGTCTTTCTCCAGTGAACAAGGAATGTTTGTAAAGGCATAGAACAGTGCACAAATACTGCCCAGAGAGCTTTGGGTGGGATTTTCAATGGCTCACCTTTGCTTACAAGCCGTTTGTAACATCATTGTCCCACGCCATTCACTGAAAGTGAATATGGCTTCAGTCGGAAGCAATCTGAAGTAACCTACGTTTTAACACTCTGATACTTAGCCTCCTGTGACACCAGTATAACATTATTTAGGAACCGCTTGATGTAGTAGCCTTCAAGTAAATTTAGCAGCCTCAGAGCCTCTACATAAATTACACAAGTCGCACAGAAATGCACAAATTATGGGTTGCAAATTTTTGCATAAATCAGGCCTTACTAAAACACACCAAAAGTATGCGATACAGACTTTGGCTATGTTTATGTGAGAATCGAGTGGGAGACAGACATGCACCGTAATCCTTTTTTTCAGGGCACCCAACAGCTTTGTTTTCTCATTACAACTGGCCAGGTATATTTATCTATTCATTCTGCTACACAAAACCTTTTCCGTATTTTGGGTAGGTTGCAGCAACCTAGATTGAGTAGGTTGGTCTCCCTTACAATTTTGTGCTGTTCGACGAAACGTTTGGGAACTGAAAATCTTGTTTGGTTCATTGAATGCATCCCTGGTAACCACTGACAGACCTACAAAAGTAGGTCAATGTGGACCCAGTGAACCAGAAAGGTTTTCTGGACTTGACCACCAGAAATCCCACTCTGGTTAAAAACAGGTCGTATTTTCCCTGAGTGGATGACCGGAGTATGGGGCTGGCCACATTTCTGCATGCGCATACTGTATCACTCGTTTTGAGCCCACAACCCTCACTCGGCTTTTCGTATGAGCCAATGTAAAGGCCTTGTATATACGTAGGTCACAAAGTCCTTATGCAAACTGAGCACGACCAAGAAATACAAACAACTTTGTTCCACTTTTATGACACTGATGTCTTAATAAGTTTTAGTCTGAGCATTTGTCAAGCCTCGGTGACTTGTACGATACAGTACTACAAGGAAAGCATCCTCACACGAGTCCTCAGCAAAACCAGATAGCAGCAACCTGTTTCCCTCCCCTATCTTTTCACTCCTGTCCGATCTGAGCCCCCGTATTCCAGCCCCCGTATCCCAGCCCCCGTATCCCAGCCCCCGTATCCCTGCCCCCGTATCCCTGTCCCCGTTTCCCAGCCCCCGTATCCCAGCCCCTGTATCCCTGCCCCCGTATCCCAGCCCCCGTATCCCTGCCCCCGTATCCCAGCCCCCGTATCCCAGCCCCCATCCGCTCCTCCATCCTGTGGCTGAACACTGGTGACACGGCTGTGTGCTCTTCTAATAACTCGCTGCCCGTTCCAGCAGCATTCAGATTGGTGTTTCTGATATTTATAATCTCCAGGCACTGGGCTAATGGTATTTGCCCACTTAAATCAGTTTAGTGCATGTTTTCTGTAATGGCTTTGGCTCCACGACTGCAGCCAGAGGCCCCATTCTGAGTGTTGAAAGGATGGATCTTATTTGAGGACTAACAGAGAATGCTTCTGAAACTGAACCCAATTTCCTACGTATTGCAATACTTTTGAACAGAGCCCCACTGCATTTTTTTTAAATCTCTTTCCTAAATAAATGTGTGTATATTCTGTATATACAGCTCTGGAAAGAACTGTATTTCTCTGTTTTTTACTATTCATAGGTATGTGTTTGAGTAAAATGAACGATTTGGTTTTATTATGTACTACTGACAACAATACGCCATATATTTGTCATTTATTTGTAGAAAATAACTGGTCAAAATAACCAAATAAATATGCCTTGTTTTAAGACCTCAATTCAGACCTAATTCATATTTAGTTTTCAACAACAGAATATTAATGTTTTTACTCTGGAAGAGTTGGCATGCTCGCCACCATTTTGTCCCATTGTTGTTAGGAGATTTTATGGCACTTTATTTTGGCCTATTCATGTCTCCGTCAAACCATTAGATGACCGGGTGTTGCGCAAAGCTGAAAATTTGACACGTCAGAGAAGATGACCTACCTCCATTCGTAACGGTTCAAACCTTATGTTCTTTTGCAAACTTCAGCCTTACTTTTCTTTGCTTCTCACTGATGAAGGGCTTTTTTCTATCTTTGCACGACTTCAGCCCTGCCCCTAGGAGCCTGTTTCAAACCATCCTCGCTGTGCACTTCACCTCAGCTGCTGTTTTCCATTCTTTTTGTAGGTCACTTGATGTCATTCTACAGTTGTTGAGTGACATTCGAATGAGTTGACGGTCATCTCGTTCATTGGAGAGTCGTTTCTCCCTCTGCCAGTATGTAGCTTTGTTGTCCCCGATGTCTGTTGCTTGACCTTGTTCTTATGAACCACTGTCTTTGAAATGTTCAGGAAGGAAGCAACCTGACGCTCACTGTATCCCTCTGCCAGTAAAGCCAGAACTGAACCCCTTCTTTTCCTCAATGCTTTTCTTTTCAACTCTTTTGTCTGGCTGAATCTTTTTTTTTTAATTAAAATTACCTTTGAGGTACTACTTGCACTGTTTTTGCCATCCAGCTGGTTCTTTTGCAAGATTATAGTGATGACCACAGCAGTGATTGATATACTTTTCCTCGTTAAATTAGATCTGGTTCAGGTAATCACCTAAACTGTACAAGGCGTGCCTCTGTTGGAATTTAGGAGACTCAAGAATGAAATGGCTGCCATACAACCACTGTAAAAATGTTCTAATTTTGCAAATGTACAGTATCCCTTTTATAGTAAACAGTTATTTTTCCTCAGAATTGCACAATTGTTTATTTTGTTGCTGAACTCCACACTGTGTATGGGGAGATATTTTGTACATACAAATTAATTCCCAATGATCATCATTATCATTGCTGTCAACCTCGTATTTCTCGGTCATGTTCGTTTTTTTCATTTCCCTGACCAGTTTCTGTTAGCTCTCCATGTGGAGTTAACAGTGTGTCCTCTACAGTGCCTTTACAGTGTTCCACTATCAAAGGTTGCAGGAGCACAGCTTTGAAATCGGGTTAAATGATAATGTGTTGCCTTTTACAGGTGTTAGTTCAACACGTTTAAAGCCCTCTTGCTGCTCTGTCTGATCTGAACATATAGATGTGGCTCGAGCACATCACCGTGGCAACAGAGGTGAAGAAGGTGGTGTCTAGGCTCACATATGTCTTCCGTGCTGTATTCCTGTATAAGGATGAATGGGGAGAGTGAAGGAGGGAGCGATGGAAGGTTAGGGAAGAGGCATGGAGGGATAGTGGAATGGGTGGATGAAGGGATGGAGTGATAATGGGATGGATCCCAGTGGATGGATGGATGAGAAAAGCCTGACCACTTCTGCCGTCTCTTAGGAAAAATGTAAATGTTAATGTAGTTTATATTCCACAGAGACAGCAAAAGCTGTCGCCAACTCTCCAAACTCCCACACAGGCACACACACAGACTTGATTCCCCTGCACATTTGTAGAATTCATTAATAAATCAGCTCAGTAAATTTCTATAAGAACACACACACACACAACACTACTCTCCCCTGAACCACATGCACGTCAGGCAGCAGGAATTTTAAATCAACGGGATGGTTCTATGTCCCAAACCACCCCATCCACCCATCCACGACATACAGTACCTTAAGGCTCCTTTTGTCTGGATCTGGAGCCATGTCATGCTGCCCATATTAATTCCCAAAGCCAATGAACGCGCCATCTCAGTGCAGACCTGTGTTTGCAATCGACCTGGTCCGCAAAGAACTCTTCCAAGAGCCTATTACCTGCATGAATTTAGCTAATGTTCTCAATCCATGTTATCTTAATTTACAGGTAGTGGATGAACTGTACTTTTCCCACCAACCTAGAGTGTATTGATGATTATGAACTAATTAATTGCGCAACTTGCAACAAGGATTTACAATGCAATCCTGTCCGAGCATCTAACCACCCTCCCAGGCTCCCGTTTCAAGCTGCACTTGTATGTAGTTGTGCACTTCTCCATTTTGTGAAGATGAAGACCAAGCACATACTGAAATAGAAAAATAAACTGCCACAAAGCAACTCCTGGTGATTGTGTGGCAGCGCACCTGTTCCGGCAGGAGGAATGGCAAAGGAGGCAAGTTGGGAGTGCAAATAGCAAATAATACAAAGTTTAAAGGGAGTGTCAGGATCTACAGAGGGGGCTGACACTACAACGGGTGGGGGGGGGGGGGGGGTTGAGCTGCTTTCTCACTGCTACACACAGCAGGAGCACTGGAGGGCAGGAGAGAGCAGGAGACGAGAGGAGGAGAACATTAAGTGTAATATTGCTAATTAACTATTTTAATTTATTACATTTCCTTCCCTGCAATATACTTTAACTGGGCTAAGGGGAAGCTGGCACCACCAGTGCTTAATCTGTTCATCATAAAAAGTCAGCGAGGAGCTTTTGACTGGGCTAAGCGTAGAAACCAGAGGTAGAAGATAAATACTATCATGGGTTGGGTTGTAGGGTGCAGGGTGTGAGTGTAGCCTGAAGGTAAGGAGGGTGCATTCGCTTTGCAGCACCTTAGGGAAGAACTACATTGCGAGCTTCAGTTGGAATCCTGTATTGAGGATCGGAGTGTATTGAGGAGTGGGATGACCTGGGAAAACTTGAACACCAGGCAAGCTGCAGCATTCTTGATAAGTTGCAGCAGTTTATTGGCATAAGCAAGGAGTCCTACCAACAGGGAGTTGCAGTAGTTTAGACGTGAAATGAATGAGAACTGGATTAAAAGATACAGTGCCCTCAAAGTATTCAGACCCTTTCTCCACATTTTGTTATGTTTTAGACCTTTATTATTACTTTTTGTCATCTATACACAATAGCACATTATGACAAAGCTAAATTTTTTTTTGAAAGTTATTGAAAAAAAATGAAAAAATACAATGAACTTAAATATTTTGTCGCTTTATTTAGTACAGTGAGGGAATAAGTATTTTATCCCCTGATGACAGAATAGCAACAAACAATCCAGAAAAACACATGTCATAAATGTTATTTATTGATTTGTATTTTAATGAGGGAAATAAGTATCCCCTCTCAATCAGGAAGATTTCTGGCTACCAGGTGTCTTTTATACAGGTAACAAACTGAGATTAGGAACACTCCCTTTAGGAGTGTACTCCTAATCTCAGTTTGTGATTAATCTCAGTTTGGGACTTTGTAGAGGCACCTTTGCCAGTGATCAACACTTCAAGTCTTCTTAGCTATGTCTTTTATAGCTGCGTTTGGTGACAAGGTCATCAACAGAACACAGAGATTAACAGTCTATAGCCCCATGCTTTCCAACATATTTTATATGTGAGCCCTACATGTGCAACTCTATCAGCTTTGGACAAGGGAAGTTGGGAAGTCTCTCACATTCTTGCTTGTTGATTATCTGAAGCTATGTAAAATAAGATGGTGTGGCGTCGGTGAACTGAGATCTTCAGGTCAATCCGCAGATGTTCAGTCGGGTTCAAGTCACCCCGATCTGAGGCCCTGTGCACTCTGGTTCAGGTTCTCTTCAAGAACCTCACTCTATTTTCCTTTGTTCATCCTTCCCTCAGTCCTGACCTGTCTCCAAGTCCCTGCCATTGGAAAGCTTCCCCATAGCAGGATGCTCCCACCATCATGTTTCACTGTAGGGATTGTATTGGCCAGGTGATAGGGGGTACCTTGTTAATGACAAAGTGCATGGCCTTCAGTAGCTACATTTTGATCTCATCGGACCATGTCACCTTTCTCGTCATGCTGATGGGGAATGTTGTGTGTAGATTGATGGCTAAACATTTGTAAACATCATTATTATTATTATTATTATTATAAGTATATAGCACAGCCACAGGAAAAGTATGTAAATGGGTCTGAATGCTTTGCGATGGCAATGTATGTGATTTTAACTAACAGCATACTTTGTCATGATGATATAGGTTTTCACCAGGAGTTTCATGATTTGTGTTTCTGGGGTGGATTAACCCTTTCATTTCCTAGTGCCATGATATCTATTAGTACCTGAGTTTTTACTGTAATTGTGTGGACTTTCTCAGACCACAATACAGTATATTTCCATAAAATGATTTTCCCTAAGTCTAACATTCACCCCAGAGCCCCCGAAATATCACTCTTAACCATAATTATATTCCTAAACCTCATTAGAACCTAACTTGCATTTCAAGCCTGAAAAAGCCATTCAAGAACGTGAGGACCAGCAAAATGTCCTCAGTTGTCAGGATTAGCATGGGTTATTTCACTTGTGATGAAACATATATACACACATGGCATCTGTAAATGACATCTTGTTTTCACAATGCAGACAGTGTTGGTCCGCATTGTTGTACAGATACAAGTAGCACAATGTATCGGTTACATTATGTAATTTTCACACAAACTATTGTACAGTTTGTGAATGACAGGACAAAAACTCTAATACTGCACGTATGTACCAGGTGCAATGCATGCATGGCCACTGCATGTTGTATGTAGTAGAACTACATGTGCACTGCATTTAGTACAAGAACATATCATGGTTGTCACTTCCGTTTTACCATGTCAGATTACATTTGTGGACATGGCTTAGGATAATAAATTATTAATGAACGACCATGTTAAATAACGTCTTTTAAATACATGTCACGGAGATTTTGGATTGCCTACACTGAAACCAATGCTTTCCATGCCACATGTACTGGGTTCAGCCCAGAACGATGTTCCTCAGCAACCCTTTCAGAAACCAACATCTAAAAGAGGTAAAGAAGCAAAGGTGGGGCATTCGAGGTCGTCAAAGGGGCACTGTTGGTGTTGATCTATGAAAGTAACAACTCAAATAGATTTTCAAGAGACAGGAAGTACTCCGTTTCTTTGGGTCTGACTCATGATTTGATTCTTTGCCGCTTGACCACTGGGACTTTAACAGATACCGGGTCCTTACTTACCTGGTCTGGGAAGAACGATGACAGCATCACTTTCGTGACTATTGGATTATTCAATATGCATCATGAGACAGTACAGGAAATATAGAATGGCAAGAGTGTTGCTCTCTTGCAAATAAAATATGTATAACATTTATTTTGCAATCAGTACAGAACAGAGACATAGGCAGTTCCATCATATCCACTTGTGCCTATAGCCCCCAATCACAATAAAAACATATAACAGATTCTGGAGTGTTGAAGACGGCAGAAAGTCGTAAGCATAGGGATTTTCATCAAGCCATTCTGCTTTCTTTCCACTGCTATTCCAACCAGGGACTCATTTGGCTCAGTGCGTTTGAGGCCAAGCTCATTCACCTGGTGACCTGCATTCGCTTTGCAGGGGGAGGCAAACTGCCAGCGGCATTGCAAGAGTGTGGTGACACCAGGAAAGGCATATTGATGATGCCTTCCTGCTCCCCTGAAGTTGTTGGCCAATTTACATCAACCATGGGGCTTTCCAGCCATTTGTCAGATGGTGGCGCAGCCAGGGCTCAAACCTAAACTATAGTGGTCAGCATGGTGCTATAGACTGCTGATTTGTGTTCTGTTGATGTCCTTATTACCAGACACAGCTATAATACATCGAAATTGAGATATGCACACAAGCATAAACTGCAGTATTTTTTTAATTTCATTCAACGCAAATGAAATATGACCTACTGAAATTATAAATGATGCTGAGTTTTATCAGGCACATTCTTCAAAAACTTCCTGTGTACTTGATTGTTTTGTTTATGGTGTTTGTATGCTATGATTTATTATATATCATAGCATATAAATGTATTATATATTTGTCAGTAGTTGATGATTAAGTAAGTCAATCAGTGAATGAGAATGCAGATTTGAAAAACAACAACCCTCTTTTGAAATTCTAGGATCAGGCTTGAGCACCACCTTTTTTATATCTTCCTAGAGTTATGCAAGCTTTCTCATTGTAACATAAATAGAATACAACAGTGATACATGACACACCCTATATGTGTAATCATGTTCCCACCTACCACCTAGTTGAAAGGACTAACATCCAACCAACATCCTCATTCATTTCCCTGCCTGACAGGTCTAAGGGATTTATAATGAGGCATCAGCTGCCTGTTGGTCTTATTCTGTGATGGTTAAAAGAAGTGGAAACTGGGCTTCAGAGAAATGTCTTCTGTTTGCAGCTTGTTAGGCAGGCACAATGGCAGGGCTGTGAGTAGTTTCCAGGACGGCTTTTGTCACTTTTGGATGATTGATTGGCAGCAGGCGGGAATTCTGGTTTGTGGGCAGGACTTCCTGTGTGTCATATGTTCTGGGGTGGGACTTCCGGTGTGATGTGTTCCGGGTGGTACTTCCTGTGTGACATATGTTAGGGGTTGTAACTTCCTGTATGATGTATGCATGTCCGGGCAATTAAATATGGTATGGGGGTGTGTGGTATGTAAGTCATGGAGGCTTTGATGTGTAACAATCAGGGTACAGGAATGTTAAATACACAAGGCATAACATGTTACGATATGTAGTGTGATGTTTGCTGTTCAACATACGGGTGCCGGGGTTCTGGAATGTTTAATCCCATAGACAGTCGAGGTTGCGACAAGTTCTAAGTGTGTACAACCCATGATCTATAACCAGTGGGTGGTTGCTTGTGTAACATAGGTTTGTGTCATTTTAACAGTTACATTTTCGTAAGTATGTGTAAGAGTAAAATGAACCTTTTTGTTTCATTCAATTACTACTGACATAACTCCAAAATTACAAACAGAATATTGTCATTTGGAGTATTTATTTGTAGAAAATAACAACTGGTCAAAATAACAAAAATAACCAGTTTTCAGACTTCAAATAATTCATATTCATTTTTCAACAACAAAATACAACTGTTTCAAAAATATTTGGTGGAATAACCCATATTTTTTATCACAGCTTTCATGTGTCTTGGCATGCTCTCCACCAGTCTGTAACAGTGCTGCTGGGTGACTTTTTGCCACTCCTGGCACAAAAATTCAAGTAGCTCGGCTTTGCCTGATGGCCCAGTTCATCACCGATTAACCAAATTTCACAGTTGTTGTGAAACACAGTGGCTTATAGGCCTCTCCAGGTCTCCGTCTAACCATCAGATGACAGGTGCTGGACAAAGCTGAAAATGTGTCTTGTCTGAGAAGATGACCATACTCCATTCCTCTATGGTCCAATACTTATATTTTTGCAAACTTCAGACTGGCGCTTCATTGCTTCTCATTGATGTAGGGCTTTTTTCTGACTTTGCACAACTTCAGCCCTGCCCCTAGCAGCCTGTTGCAAACCGTCCTCGCCGTGCACTTCACCCCAGCTGCTTTTTGCCATTCTTTTTGTAGGTCACTTGATGTCATGCTGAGGTTGTTGAATTACATTCAAATGAGATGACGGTCACCTCAGTCAGTAGACAGTTGTTTTGCCCCCTGCCAGTCTGTAGCTTTGTTGTCCCCAATGTCTGTTTCTTGACCTTGTTCTTATGAACCGCCTTCTTTTACATTTTCAAAAGGGAAGCAACCTTCTACTCACTCTGTCCTTCTGCCAGTAAAGACAGAATTTAATCCTTCTCCTAACTCAAAGCTTTTCTTTTGAACAGTTTTGTCTTGCTGATTAGTTATTATTTAATTCACATTACCTTTGAGGTGCCACTTGCACTGTTTTTACCATCCAGCTGGTTTTATTGCAAGAGGATAGTGATGACCACAGCTGTGTTTTTATACTTTTCCTCGTTAAATTAGACTTGGTTCATGCAATCACCTAATCAGCACCTCATTAAGTAAAATGAGGTGAGCCTCTGTTGGAATTTAACAGACACTGGAATGGAATGGCTGCCATACATATAGAGATGCTGATTTAAGAAAAATTAAAAATGTTCTAAATTTTTTTTTCCAGAGCTGTGTCAATACAGCATGCCCAGAACCATGGTGCATCGAAAATTGGAGCATACAATGTTGATGGATACGCTGAACGCGATGGTGCGTGCACAGCCTATGCATGTCCAGGCTGTTTCTGACATGGTCACATGGCAAAGCTTGAAGCTTTGAAAGAACAACACAACGTATATGTTCAATACATATGGTAGTGTGTGTGGAATCAGCTTAAACACATCCGTAGATCTCCAAGCTTCCTTGAAGACCGTTGATACTCCAGAGCGCCTTAACCCTAGGGATGCTCAGTGGTCGTACCAACGCAATTCTTATGAAGTATTTGTCTCAAGAAGGGGATACTATTCAGTATAACGATGTCTATAGTCTCTAACTATTTTGCAACAAGACAAAGACTTGTCCGATTGGGCATCCAAGTATAATCTTTAGGCGATTGCAGACTACTAGACAACTACTTTTGGTATTGTTAGGGCTAATGTGCCGAAAGGTCAGTATCACCCCATTATACCACACAGGGTCATCAGTGAGCTGTTCTTTCCCCCACTGAATATTTACATACTGATTCAGAAAGAGCTTTTACTGGTACCTTTGATTCTATTGAACTGGTTAAGGCTGTTGATAAAGATTATCGCATTGTGAAAATAACCGAAGACTGGGATTTCACTAGGACATTAGATCATCTTTTTGCAGATTACATGAGAGCATTCCTGAAGCACAAGCTTCAGGGGTTGACGATGATGCTAAAGAACAGTACATTTGTGAGTATCATGAGTATCATCAAAGACATACGGTTGCAAAACTATTAAATGTCTGACCTTTCTCAAAACAAAAGGCATTACACTCAACAGCTAAAACTCGGGTATTGTCAATTTGGATAGGCTAACAAGACTGGTTGCAAACTATGTACGAGGCAAAGGTATATGATGAAATGTTGAGATTACTTTTATAGAGGGTTTACCAACATCATTGTGTGATGACAATTTGTTACCGATTCAGAAGAACAACCGTTGAATTATTTAAAATGTAATGCTTAGAGCATCAGAGAGTTTGGAGATGTGTGTTAAATGCAGATCTTGTAGAACTATTAGCTTGAACACCAATGATCTCACCTTGTTTCAGTACCCACACGAGAATGAGCCGATTAGTAGTTTAGGAAGAAAAATATACCCAGGCCTTTCGTTGTTCTTCATGGAGAATTTTGAAGATGCAACACACACACCCTTTGGTTATTTACTTAAATACTTTAAGGCTACAACACCAGAAGACTACTGTCTAAGAACAGGATTGTTTTCTGGTGATTGGCCTGTTGTGTACATTCCTGAGAAAGTTTGACCTTACCTAAACACATTTGTAGAAATCTGCCACTTTTGAAGATGCTGTTAAAGGCACCTTCGAGTCACTGAAAAGTTATTGTAGAGACCGCTTCCACAGACCTCATTCTAGCACTCTGAGGTGCAATAATATACCTTTGTCAGAATCGCAGCCGCGTAAACTGAAGAGATATAAATCCAACATTATATATATCTGAATTGATTTAATGTTGAAATACCTGGAAGTCTCGCATTCCCACGCACAGACACACACACACACACACACACACACACAGACACACACACACACACACACATACATGCACATGTACACACACTACAGACTCTAAGCATCGTTGCCTGTTAAACAATTCTATCAATCTGCACAAAACATTCTTGCGTTAATCCCCATTGTACAATTTAATAAGTCGCATTTAAAAATGTTTTGTTTACCAGAAATCTTATGCTGTCAACAATTCAGCGTTGTTCATGCAATTTTAAGCTCCACCTTCTGGTTACGTTTGTAACTTTCTGCCAAATAACGCTGACCTAAAATACCCATTCTGATTTGATGAATAATCACTGATCATACATACACAAGCATTATCAAACATGAAAGCTACCACCCACTGGTTGAAGATCAACTGTGGTACACACTTAGAACTTGTTAAAACATTGATTGTCTGGGGGATAAAACAGTCCAGAACACGGGTGCCCTTTTGCTGAATAGCAAACATCTCACTAGATTTCATAACATTTAGTGCCTTGGGAATTTAACATGTGGAAGGCAGGGTGTGCCTTTCCTTCTTACTGGTTCAGTGGTGACCCTGGGGTTGTGGAACAGTTGGATGGCCAGACAGACAAGAAGAAACTAAATATTTTATTTACAAAATGAACATAATGGAAATATTCAAGTTAGATATATGTAAAGTCATCTGCTAACTGATCTCAAATCGTTATCATTATCTTTTTAAAGCAGCATGAATGGTATTGTCTGTGGATTGATTGGTCTAGTGTGCCATGCAGTATCTTCCCTGATCTGATTAGACGAGCTTAGATACCTTTTTTCGATTCTGTCATGTAAATGAATGGAGGGAGAAATATACATCAGAGATATATTCAAACAGGCGCCGTTTAATCAACAAATATATTTAAAGCACAGGGTCTGTTTTTTACTAAAGCTGAGCCTTCTGAAAATGTTCACACTTGCATTTTATGTCAGCTATCGAACACGTAAGCCAAGCACCACCAGAGGCCATTCAGGTGTGTTATCCAGCAATAAGGGTCAAGGTTCATGGGGACCAAGTTAATTTCATAAACAGGTCTGAAGCCTAGCAAAATAACATCAGAGACGTGTTAAGGTTAGTGTTTGGCATCAAGGTCAGGTTCTAAGGGACCATGTTTATTTCATGAATAGCTCCCAAGCACAGCAACATAACCTCAATTGTTTCAATAGGAAACAGATTGCTACATTGTTAGTGTTGTACTCTGGGTGTGTGTGTGATTCACTGCCTTGTGAAATTTATTTTTCTGCACATCTGATTTGAGGATATACAGGCCTGCTCATGATGGCTAGGGATACATTTGTTTGGCTTCTGTGCTGATGGTTTCTCACAGTTGCAAATACAAATTAAACCTAAAGCCAAACTTAAATGTATTGGATAGTTCTGCTATCTGTATAATTTATGTTATACTCTAATTTCATGTAGGTTGTTAAGGCTTTTTGTACATTATTTGTAAATGCATGTTTTGTTTTAAATTTCCACTTTATCAAAATGTCCGCTTTTGTAGTAATAAAGAATCCCATTCAAAGTGATTTTAATAATTACATAGTTATTCTGGATAAAGAAATAAACAATGAATGATATAAATACGTATATAAATAAATATGTAATTAACACTTTCGAACACACTGGGTGTTGCTGTAGATTACTGACAATAAAAAAATGACAATAAAACAAGGATTTTCTAACACATTTCAAAAACAATTAAAAAGCACATATTTTTCTTTAATTTGACACAACATTTGTGTAACTTGTAATAATACAATACCTGTTTTCTTTCATAGTATAGTCACACTGCATCAAAAATGATAAAGATTAAAAAGAAGTTATATTAAATTATTGTAAATAATACCAAATTCACTGAAAAATATATCAAGTATATTATATGATATTTATACATACGTTTGAAATCTTTAAACACGTACTATAGATGAATCCAAAACCAGAGGACAACATTTTGAAATGATTTCTAAACCCACTCAATGTCGGCAATGGGTTTGGCAATAATTCTTCTGTTAGCAAAGGAGGTTTCAAAACATCTCTTTTTATGAGTTTGTTCTGCCTTTATTTGGAAAGATTGTCCAAATAAATCCAGTTTTTACTTTCCAGAAGCTCCCCAACAGACCATTCTATATTCGGACCACTCTGGAACTTGCTCTGGATTCTTCATTAAAGTTTGTGCCTTATTGTGCCACAATAGTATATGAAAGCATCAAGAAGGTCTTATACCAGTGGTATGAATTAAAAGTATGATGTCAGTATGGATATGAACTGAGAAGACAGATTACTAATGAGTTTCATAACAACACTATAGGCTAAGCTATGCTCTGTTGCTTCATCACCACAATCTGTGTTCATACACAACCCAAAACAATGGCCAGTCAAGGAGACAATGAGACACTCAAACATTAGATCTGGGGGAAAAAAAATATCCTAGCAATCCTGCCACTGTTACTTGAGGCCCAGACTGTGTGGTACAAGGGTGAATGTTGGGACTGGGACCGATTCCCATTTCTGGTGTGCTCTCTTTTGTCCCCTCCTTGGTCTTCTGTCATCTCCCTTTTATTAACACAATTCATGCTTCTCTCCTAACTCTGTCCACTCTTATTTCCCTCGGTTCACTCAACCCTCACTCTACTCCTCCCTCTTCTCTTGAATATGACCAGCACAGTCTGATTATGACTATGTAGGCTCTATAGGATGAACACACAGGACCTACGGTCTGATGAATTCCCATTAATTAACATGTGGCACATCTTTCGGCAGATCTTTTTTGCCTCCAGTCATTGCTAGCTAATGAAAGTGGCAGCTTTCTGCATTGCGGGCGAAACAGACATTTGCGGCCAGGCAACTTTACTTGGTAGCCTGATGGTTAGCCAGCTTGTTAGCTACGGCAAGCAGCTGGGTCAGTTTCCAATTATAAAAGAAATCTATAGAAACATCCAACGAGTCATCAGAACACTGCAACTATTCCCATTAAGAGAGTGAGCAAGCAATTATTCAAGCTCTATAGCTTATGTGATATCAAGTTATCATGACATGGTGGCTATTGTCATCTATACTATGCAAGTTTCACAGCATTAAGCAGGGACAACACCTGAAGTACCAGCCAAAAGTGTATACACTCCTATCAGTTCAAGGGTATTTCTTTAGTTGTAGTATTTTCCACTTTGTATGAAATAACACAGTTGTGTTAGAAATCAGCCATGTCGTATAGTGGTAGTAATAATAACTCGCGTACTCGGTTGTCAAGGGAGAGAGTATTCAATGTTTATCGCAGCATATTGATAGTCTATTAGCACATGATGTTACAGGCTCAAACTCTTCCCTACTCCCTTTGTCTCTCTCTACTCTCTCAACTGTAATGTGGGGTACAAGCTGTTAAATACCTTGAGGGGCGTGTTTACCTAGCAAAGCCAAGACACTAACCCCCACACCAAATGGTCAATGTAAACATTCCTGTGGTTACCAGGGCGTAACCAATCAGGGAGAATCTCTACTTTCTGTTATTTTCAATATCTAGGCACATTCACTTCTAATGAACCATACATTCATATTGTAGTTGTTAATGCTCAGATCCTACAGTTGGAATCATGCAGCAACCAAAAAATGCTTAACAGTTCAAAGCACATTTCATACTGTAGATCCTCCGAAGTAGTCACCCTTTGCCTTGATGAGAGCTCTGCACACTCTTTGCATTCTCTCAACCAGCTTTATGTGGAAAATGTAGAAAACTGTAAGCTACATAAGTAACCTTGCATGTAGGTGTGTCTGAACTTTTGATTGGTACTCCAAACCAGAGTAAACACGTCGTCTAATGCTCTTTAGTCTGATCCAGATTGAGTGCTCTCTGACCCGGGGTAGCTGAGGGCTACCAAGCACTCAGCACGTACACGTCGGCAAGTTGAGAGTGACACTGTGTCATGATCACACCTGCTTATTGCATGTAGGATGCACACACATCACTGATCAATAATTCAAGAGAGGGGACCCAGTCACTCCAGCCATCTCAATTGCAGGGCAATATCTCAGAATGAAGTGGTCCGCTTGTCACCGTGCCCAGAATGCTACACACACACACACACACACACACACATACACACAAACACACACACACACAGCGTTCTGCCAGTATTGTTTCCATCTTCTGCTCCTAGTGAGTTGAGAAAGGAGTTCACAGCCGTACACACAAACAACATCTGCAGTCACAGCACCTGCTACATGGCCCTCCTTTACCTCGCTCCCCCTTGCCTATTTGGCCATCGCTCAGTTTACTTATCATATACAAAGAAAAAAAATGAAATTAATCTAACTTTATTTTAGTTACATTATTTTAATGTGATACAGCTATGGAAATAATTGAAAGACCCTAGCACAAAAGGAAGGTTTTGAGTGATTAACAGAAGGGTTAAAATTAAGAGACAACTGCAAATTGAATGCTTCTGTCACTCAAAACTTTCCTTTTCAACTTTTTTGGAAAGGAAACAAAAAGGTGCAGTGGTCTCATATTTCTCTCTCTCTCTCTCTCTCTCTCTCTCTCTCTCTTTATATATATATATATATATATACAGTGTATATTAAAAGTCTGCACACCCTTGTTGAAATGTCAGGTTTTTGTGATGTAAAAGAATGAGACAATTTTAAATCTTGTTAGAACTTTTTCACTTTTAATGTGACCTATATTGTGAACAATTCAATTGAAAAACACTCAAAAATATTAGAGGGGGCAAAATGAAAAATAAAAACCGTAATCTCGTTGCATAAGTGTGCACACCCTCTTTTAACTGGGGATGTGGCTGTGTTCAAAATTAAATTCAAACTCATGTTAAATAGAAAGAGACATTTCCAAGAACTGGATGTCCCTCCAAAATGTATGAAAAGACGAGAAGAAAACTGATCAGGGAGGCTTCCAAGAGGTGTGCAGCAACATTAAAGGAGCTGCAGGAATTTGTACTGGCTGTGTGCTACATGTGACAACAATCTCCCCTATTCTTCATATGAATGGGCTATGGGGTAGGGTGGCAAGACAGAAGATTTTTTTACAAAGAAGAACATCCAAGCCCGGCTGAAGTTTGCAAAAACCAACCTCATGTCTCCCAGAAGCATGTGGAAAAATGTGTTATTGTCTGATGAAACCAAGGTACATCATCCGAATAACACCATACCCATAGTGAAGCATGGTGGTGGCAGCACTATGATTTGGGTCTGTTTTTCTTCAGCTGGAACTGGGGCCTTAGTGAGGGGGGAGGGAATTATGAACAGTTCTAAATTTCAGGCACTTTTGGCACAAAACCTTCAGGCATCCTTTAGAAAGCTGAAGATGAAGTTCACCTTTAAACAAGACAATGAGCCAAAGCACACATCACAATCTTTGATGAAGAAGATTAACGTTTTGAAATGGACAGCCAGAGCCCAGACCTGAATCCAGTTGAACATCTATGGGGTAATCGGAAGAGGGCTGTGCATAGATGTCCTCACAATCTGACAAATGCTAATAGAATCCTGCCAAAAGTGCTGTAATGAAATCTAAAGGTGCTTTAACAAAGTTTTAGTTTAAGGGTGTGCACAACTATGCAACAAGGTTTTTGGAAGATTTTATTTTTCCCCGTTTAAGATTTCTGTTTGTTTTACAATTGAATTGTTCACATTATAGGTCACATTAAAAGTGGAAAATGTTCTAACATGATTTATCTTTGTCTCGTTCTTTCTTTTACATTAAGAAAACCTGGCATATTAAGGGGTGTGTAGAATTTATTTATTCTAAATATGTGTAAAAATGTATGTCAATCATTAAATAATATTTGCTCATGCAAATCATTTTTGTAATCCATATGGAATGTGTTCAGGCCATCTTGCCTCCACTGAAGCGTTCTCTTCCCTTCTTCCACCCCTTTGAAGTTCATGATCATGGCCCTCGACAGCAAGTGGAGAAGATGGAATCGTGTCCTCCAAAGCATTTCTCGCCAAGTCCTTTTACTTCTTATCATGCGGCTCGCTCAACCGGCAATTAGACACGTGCTGGAGTAGAACGCGTTCCCTGACAAACAAGCGCAATTGACAGCAATGATGCAGCTGCACTGCGTGGCAGTCACTAAGATCACTGCGCGGCTCGGGAAGGGGTGGGGGCTCTCGCATGCAATTAGAAATACACTTTCTACAGATAATGGAACAAGAGCCTTCAATCAAGTTCAGCTACTTTGTCAGCTTGATTGTTTGCTGCCTCGGCCGTTTGGGTCCTTGCGCGTGCCCTGTGTGTCCGTGTGTTATGGTTATCGCGCCCCGTGCCCGTCTACCTGAGTGTGTCGTCTTTTCGGTATCGGCTGCGCGGATTGCGATGTTATAAATAGGCACCGTCAATCAGGGACCATCTTTAGATGGCACATGCCAGTCAGTCCTGCGGCTAGGAGGAAATGCGTTTTCATAAAACAATGAGTGTCACTCATCAGACACCTGCCAGCTGTGCGGGGTGGACCGCTTTTGACTTTCCTAGTGGAAGAACGCACTGAATCCTAGTGGAAGAACGCACTGTATTCTAGTGGAAGAACTCACTGTATCAGTAGAATGAAAGACAGACCCACTTCACAAAAAAGAAAAGAAGCATGTAGTTACTAACTGGAGATGCCCTCTGGAGAAAGAACGACTGATGTCTTTATGAGGTGTAGTCCAGAGGGGAGAACAGATATAGTGTCCCTTATAGCAGAAACACACTGCAACCTGTGGATTCTGTCTGTCAGAAAGCAAATGAGCCTCATATTCAGCTTTTTCCCTTGTGTTTTTCCAGGTTTGTTTCTTTCGCCATGTTTTTGTCTTCTGACGATCCTACATTTAGCAAATGGTCAATTGTGGTTGTACAACATGGAGCTGGGCCTCGCGACGTCCCTTCAGACTCCTGGGCATGAGAGGGCAGGACAGTTTTGGTTGGATTCCTTGCATTGTCTTTCACATGAGGAAACAAAAAATTCCTCCCTCACTCAAAATGATTCCAATATTCTCATATTTCCACTCAGCTTGTGCACTGCAGATACTCACCATTGCAATATACGATACCAGATCCGCCATGTCTCACATGCATGCGTCTTGAAATCCCGTTCTTTGTCGAATGCACCTTCTCTGATGCAGACACCATTGAATCTTAATTGATACTTCTCAGACTCTTCTCATCAATTTCAGACAGCCCTTCCTCTTGTGACCTATTATCCCTTCCCCTTACAGGTGAATCTCCGGCAAATATCCATCCTCCCAATGGTAATATACATACTTTGGGAGCAATCGATACTTTTCAATGAAGTTTGTGAATAAAAGGGGAATGTTTACTTCACATAAAATGTGTGACATTATCACACATTTAATGGAACAGAACATTGTTTCCACAACCTTCCCTCTCCTCAGGGAGTTTCCAACTTTCTGGAAATAAAACCCAACTGAAACTCTCCTCTTCTTTTTCCTCCTTCTTGTTGATGTTTACTTCCACTCTCTACTCCAATTCTCTGATTAGCTTTGAGTATAGATATCTACCAACAGGGAACATTGGGTCTGTTCCCCAAAAAATACCACAGAAAACGAAATCAAATGGCAGATGAACATCTGATCGGCAGTTAGCGCAATGTACTTGCCTTCTAAGTGTTCCCAGTAAGGTCAAGCTTTTCCCAAATGGTGTGGAGCTTACGTCATGTGTTGGTAAAGAATTTGGGGAATAAAACACTGCATTTTATATTTATTCATCTGCTGGATGGTATACCGTGTTTGCCACATTATGCTATATGGTTTTCAATATAGTCCACTGTGTATTTTTTTCAGGCAATGCAACCGGTAGACTTGAGGTTGATTTCATAAGATGTGATTGGATTGGTCCTCTCCTGTTTAGGGCGTGACTGGTGGAGGGGCATTCGGTTTTCTCATTTTGCACGCTTAGCAAATCTGATTTCCACAAAAGGTCCATTCCGTGGCAAGATCAGGGCGAGAGGTCCAGGGAGAAAGGTGTGTGTCCCAAATGTTATCCTAATTCCTACATAGTGGACAGTGTACAGTGCCCTTGGTAGGAGGCAGGTAGCCATTTGGGACAGGCCCTAGATAGTGAGCTTGTCTTTAAAGGGTGTGATAATAGGGGTTAAGGGACTGAGGGAGATAGTGGAGCTCAATGTTTTGACTCTAATCACATTTGGGAAAAGCCTGTTTCCGGGGAGGCTATTTGGACGTTTCATCCTTATTGTCCTCAGGGGGAATGAAGTGTTGAACCGTTTAGATGTAGTCAGGCTGGAACAGCTTGGAGGCCAGGAAATTGCCTATGTGTGAACAAGGACAGAGGTGAGATGGGTAGTCGCTATGGCTTTTCATTATTTTGTTTTATGGACTTTGGTAGACTTTTCTCACAAAGGCTAAGACTATGCTAAAGCCAGCCTTGAGAAAATGAACAAGATCGCAGTCATAGACACACACACAGGGAAACCGAAGAAGAGCAGATGAAAGGGAAGTCAAGTGAATTAATGTCAAGTGGTGACCCAGAAAACACAGTGTGACAAGCCGTGGGACTGGCCCTTTTATACCAGTATGTCTCCTGACGTCGTGAAGCTGAGAGAGATGAGGAATATAGAGATTAGACAGGCTGAAGACAGGGTGACATGTACTATGAGGTGAGGTGACATGTACTATGAGGGTGGAAGAAGCGGGTGATAAGAGAAGAGTGATGAGAGAAGGGCAGGCGGGAGTGAAGACATGGTTGAAAGGTTCCAGGGTAGGGCTGAGAGGAGGGGTGAGAGGGAAAAGAAGCGAGGGAATAAAAAGAGGGGTGAGAAAAGGTCTACATGCCAGACAGGCATGTAGGGGAGCAGAGAGGGAATGAGACAGACAGAGAGAGAAAAGTAGAGAGGTAGATAGACACGGAGCAAAGACACGAACCTCTGTCCAACCAGAATGCCGTAAACACATGCACAGCTAATTTGCATAACCTACAGGATCTAGAAGAGGGAGGGGTGGAGGATGCTGGCTGTATGCCTCAATGCATCGAGTTACCCTGTCATCGCTGAATCACTCTGTCCAGGGCGGGCTTGAAAAGGAAAACACAGTTTTGCTCAGGCGAATTCTGCCCGTTTACATCTGGAGTTACCACCGCCTGTGAATTCAGGCCCCTGAAGATGTAAGGTAGAGAGTGGGGGAAGCTGGAAACGCATCGCATGGGAGACCGCAGAGCCCCCCGTCGTCTTCAATCACGCCATTATTAGGAGATTACAATCCGAGGCACTGGCTGCTGTTGACTAGATGCTCCCCGAACAGCACTGTCCCAAGTCTGTTTTTGTCCCGCTCTCTTTGTCCGTCTCTCTCCATGTTTTCTCGGTTTGTCATGTCTGTTGAAGTCACTGAGTGGCGGTGGGCACTGTGAGTGGCGGTGGGCACTGTGAGTGGCGGTGGGCACTGTGAGTGGCGGGGTCTGCTTCCCGCTGCTGTGCCCGGATCCCCCTTTTTCCCCTCAGCCCCTGGCCTGCCAAAGGTCTGCTGTCGCTGGGGCCTCATTATCAGAAACAGAAAGTGGAACAGACAGTATGCCTTTGGTTTTTGGTTGTGTGCGTGTGTCTGTGTGCGTGTGTTTGTGTGCGTGTGCGTGTGTCTGTGTGCGTGTTGGATGCTGAGCTGAAGCTATTGCAGTAAACCCTGTTTTCTTCGTGTTTTTTTTATTCTGTCTTTCAAAAAGCAATTACGGTCAGGGTCCTTTGTCTAACGGCACTTGTTGGAGTCTGAAATTTCATGGAGGACATGCAGTATGCGCTGATGGTGGATCTCTGTGCCACACACACATGGACACACACTCTTCAAAATGCTCTTTCCCCCCGCGCAGTGATGCATGCCTGTCTGAGTGGCAATAACTCCAACCTCTCACTCCCCCTTTCTTGATATGTCCCTCCCTCCCCCTACCTCCATCTCTTTCTCTCGAGCATTTTCTTACTCTCTCTTTTCTCCCTTTCTCCTATTCTCTCCATTCGTTTTTCACCGTCTCTTGTCCCTCAGTCCCCCCCGCCCACATGCACAGAGGGTGCTTTATCACCGCCCCGTCCTCCGTGCACCTCTCCCCGGCTGTGGGGATTTACGAGGCCCTCACATCCACCTTCACCGGTCAGGGAGTCAGACTGGCCTGGCAGATGGGCCCATCGCTGCTGCATGCTTTTATTTGGACCTAAAAAACAACGAAACTAGGGAGCAAGGGGAGTCTTTACTGCTAATCATCTGTCCCTTCATCCAAATTAAAGCCTTGTTTGCTTAGTTCTCCGTGCAAACATAGTCCCTCCTCCCACTGGCCTGATGAGTGTGTATCACCAACTGTTTGTTTGTGTATGTGTGTGTGTGTGTGTGTGTGTGGACCCTGACAGCAAATTCTCAGCAGAGATAACCTTGAGGGAGAGGCTCTGTGCTTTGCTCTAATACCAAGTGTCAAGCCCAACAGCAGTGTGTGTGTGTGTGTGTGTGTGTGTGTGTGTGTGTCACGTGTTTGGCTGAACTTCTCAGGTCTCTTGTCACTTCCTCCAAGCTGTAATGAGGAGAAACGGTGCCTGCACAACACTCAAGGATCAAGACCCAAAATGAATCTGGAATTACTGCTCAAACTCACACCAATGTCATGACTACACTACCCACAGTCTCGCTGTATAATGGTAATTTGTCATTACCTCAATGATAAACATAATCCTTCTCACTGTCTCGCCCTCATTCTCTCTTTCTTTCCGTCCCTCTTTGTCTATCCCTCTGTGCTCCACCACGGTTGCCACCCCAGGGTCTCTGTGTGCTCTGTGCCATTTCAGTTAATGGACTCCTATGCAGTCAGCGTAGCAGTGTTTTCAAGTAAACAGCAGCTCATGAAATATGCAGCCAGCTTCTGTGCAGCCAACCATGCCCAACCAAGCCCCTACCCAACCCAGCCCCTACACAAACCCATCCCCTACCCTACCCAACCCAGCCCCAAACCCAACCAAGCCCCATACCCAACCCCGCCCCAACCCAACTCAGCCCCATTCCCAACCCAGCCCCTAATCAACCCAACCCAACCCAGCCCCTAATCAACCCAACCCAACCCAGCCCCTACCCAACCCAGCCCCTACCCAACCCAACCAGC
>JACXGJ010008269.1:0-27764 GCA_016801105.1 Esox niger | reverse complement strand
GCGGTGTTCTGGGGACAGGGCTGCGGGTTTTCTGGGGACAGGGCTGCGGTGTTCTGGGGACAGGGCTGCGGTGTTCTGGGGACAGGGCTGCGGTGTTCTGGGGACAGGGCTGCGGGTTTTCTGGGGACAGGGCTGCGGGTTTTCTGGGGACAGGGCTGCGGTGTTCTGGGGACAGGGCTGCGGTGTTCTGGGGACAGGGCTGCGGTGTTCTGGGGACAGGGCTGCGGTGTTCTGCGGCCAGGTCATACATTACATAGAAGCCGGGTTACAACACAGCTGAACTTTAACCAGGTCGTCACTAATACTGTAGGAAACAGAGAGTCCCTTGTTGCAAGAGTATGAACTTACCTGGCTACACCACCTGTCTGGATCCATTCTGTCAGAGCCCTGCTTTACTCTCCAGTGCAATAGGAAACAAAAAAAACCTGCTGAAGACAAGTAAAACAGCTCTGCTGTATATGAGAGCAGGGGCTTTACTAGGTGGCAGTGATGGCCATTAAAATAGTGAGCTGGGAGTATCTCTCTGCTAGTCTGTTTGAGTGAATCACTGCTCAGAGTGGCCCTGGCCCACGTACTTACTGCTGTACTGCTCTATTCCCCCAAGGGGAAAGGGGTCCTACTATTATGATGGGGACCTGAAATCCCTGCAAGAATAGTAAAATATGGGAAACTTACCTAACAGGGACATTGTGAGGGAAAAAAAGGCTATTTTCGGCATTGGTTTTGGTGAAAGTAACAATTAGTGTTGTGGTTGGATTTAGGTATCGTTTTTGAGATTAAGGTTAGATTTTTTTGCTGCAATGTTTTGTAGTACGTTAAGGGTTAAGATTAATTGGATTTAGAATGTCATTAATGTTTGTGGACTCCACAAGGATAATAAAATGTGCGTGTTAAATATTTTGAAGATATGTGAATTGTTAGATGACCATGTTAATATGACCCCTGACCTTGTCTTCTGTCACTACCCAGAATGCCCAGCGGTCTGGTTAATGGATCCGTCCCTGGGGAGAAGAAAATTCCCAGCGGTCAAAACCGTGTCAATGCAGCAGGTAACAAACAAACACTTCTCTGCACGTTTTCAGGACAATAAGCATGGGCCGTGTCATCAGTTTGAACTTATTCAAGAGCAAAGCCCATGATGTATTTATAAAGCCACGAATTAGCATAATATGCCAACACCACCTCACAGTCAACAGCCCTGAAGCTGTGATGGTGCAGGTTTGCGGGTGGAGGCTGAATTCAGCAGGATCACTGCTACTTTCGTCTTCAAAGAGTTCACCTTGGTTCTCTACCTCTGGCTTTCTCATTGAAATTCCCTGCACTCTTTATTTTTTTGTTTGTCTGTCATCCACATTTTTGAATAATAAAAGAAAATAAACGCAGGATAAAAGACAAATTCGGGAAATCGTAGATGAAAGAAGTCAAACAAAAACCACATTGGTGCGCAACGGTGGTCAGATCCCCACTTTAGGAATATTAAACAGCATTTATGGCCACACTGTTAAAGTGAGTGACTGTGTGCGGAACGTCCTGCAATTAGAGGCTTGGCACTCCGCGTGAACTCTCCATGGTGTCAGCGTTCATGTCTCCCCGCTACACCTGATCAGAAAAGCCCTGCGCCGGAGCGCGGGAGCCGGGTGGAGGGGTGGAGGGGTGGAGGGTAGGGCAGCCAGAGGCACGGGTCTCAAGGCTCTTCGTATGTTGTTTTTCCACTACGTGATCTCTATACCAATGCGCTCCGCATTAATTTTTGATGAACCATCGGCACATTCTCTCTCTCACTCTCCCTCGCACACAGATTTCATCTTGCTTTCCTATGAGCTGTTTTTCTGTGCTGCATATCATCAGCATGCAACGCCGCCAGTCCTGCTCCCCTTCAGGAAGGTTGTTTTCTGTCCTGTCTGTGCTCTGGGGCTCTGCAGTCCCTCGGTGAAGGTTCCTCTCTGACAAGACTCTTGAGATCAGCGGCCGACGTAACTAGCATTGAGTGCAGGCTGATCCATTAGGTCTAGTATAAAGTTACTGCTATGTTAAAAGAACGCTCCTTTAAAATACTAACGTTAGGAGTTTTTGAATAGCTAACCTGTAGTACTTAGTACAGCTAGCATTGATTCAGACGGCTCTGCCTTCATGTTGTTTCTGTATTATGCTGGGGTATATGATCTAATAAATAGCATTGATCCTGTCCCTACCTGAATATTGTTCCTGTTTCATACCAGGATATATGATCTAGTAATAGAACTTGCATTGATCCAGACGTCTTTACTTCATATTCTACCTATATCTCACCGGGGTATACAGGGTTTGTCAAGAAGTTACTCCTTCATTAATTGTGTGGAGAAAAGAAACATACAATATCGATATGATTATCTACATGTGACGGAGTGGAGTCGGCCCTCCCAGCTGCCTCCTGAACAGTCCCACATTGAGGAAATCTTATCTTTAATTAATGGGTTTAAAATTGCCTTCAATTTAGACACAGTACCCTATAGTGACAGGGTGAAAACACATTTCTAGAAAGTCCCTTTAACTGATACTTTTGGCAGCGACCACAGCTTTCACTCCTCCATTCATCCTCCCCTCAATCCTGACCACCATCCCAGTTCCTGCCACTGACAAGCATCCCCATAGCATGATGCTCCCACAACCACACTTCACAGTAGAGATGGTATTAGCAAGAAAATGAGTGGTACGCCAGATGTGGCACATGGCATTCAGGCCTAGTACTTTGGGTTTAGTGTCATCAGACTAGAGGAAATTTCCTCATGTTGCATTTCAAATGCCTTGTAGTTCGGATTGGCTTCGTCTAACCACTCTACCTTGATTAGTGGAGTGCTGCAAAGATGGTTTCCCTACATTTAATGACATTCTCCTGATCTATGCCTCCGCACAATTCGCAGTCAACACAGATTCGCTTGGAGGTTATTGTTTAGTTTTTGGTCTGTGAAGTGTGGGATCTTTTAAAGCCACATGTGCTTTTTTAGATCATGATGAATCAATTGAATTTGTCAAACATGTTCTCTAACCTTCAAAGTTCACCATAGTTTTAGGGATGCCTCAAGTATGATCAAAGAACACTTAATGCGTCTGAGCATCTTTTTCCATTGATTGCTAATTAAGTTCATAACGCAACAAAATGTGGTCTGATTACTTTCCCAAGGCAATGTTATAAAATCTATACATTTATGTTAATATTTGAACACAGTTTACTGACTTTATTATGCTTCTGTTACATTGATCACAACTTATTTTCAGACCCCTGATGAATGTTGATGGACATTGCTTATTTAAGCAATAACACTTGAGAAGTTTCAGTATACAGCCAATAAGGCTTGAGAGGTTTCAGTATACTGCCAATAAGGCTTGAGAGGTTTCAGTATACTGCCAGTAAGGCTTGAGAGGTTTCAGTATACTGCCAATAAGGCTTGAGAGGTTTCAGTATACAGCCAATAAGGCTTGAGAGGTTTCAGTATACTGCCAGTAAGGCTTGAGAGATTTCAGTATACTGCCAATAAGGTTTGAGAGGTTTCAGTATACTGCCAATAAGGCTTGAGAGGTTTCAGTATACTGCCAATAAGGCTTGAGAAGTTTCAGTATACTGCCAATAAGGCTTGAGAGGTTTCAGTATACTGCCAATAAGGCTTGAGAGGTTTCAGTATACTGCCAATAAGGCTTGAGAGGTTTAAGTATACTGCCAATAAGGCTTGAGAGGTTTCAGTATACTGCCAATAAGGCTTGACAAGTTTCAGAATACTGCCAATTAGGCTTGCGAAGGTTTGGTATACAACCAATAAGGCTTGAGATGGTTTGGTACATAGCCAATATTCTACAGTGATGGGGGTTCTTGGGCACATATAGGCCAAGTGCCTTATCTTGTCCAACATAATCATAACAGGTCATTTTGCGTCATACTGTCATAGTATTTTGTCTGATACGCCACGGTTTCCAGCATTTGGAACCCAATCTTGGCAGGTAATAATCAAGCAGTTAGGTATGGGTGGATGTGTTATGGCCAGTATAGAATGTTTTGAGGCTGTTCTTAGCATGACACAACACAGAGTGCAGCCTGTGAGAACGTGACCAAGGCCTTACATAGGCGGGTTCTGCACAATGGTTTCATGATCCAGACATTTTACTAAGGTGATGAATGCAGTGACGGTGACTCCTGAGGTGCTCCGGGCCGGTCTATCGTCTGGACCGCTGCCTCCGCTGGGCCCACATTCCTGCACCGCCTCAATATCGTGTCTGCTGTGGAAGACCATTAAGTTAAGACCTGCCATTTCCAGAACCCTGTAGTTGTTTTAGAGTGTCTTGGAGATTCACTTAGCAAATTTAGTTTTTTTTTTTTATTGTTGTATGACACTGTATTTAAAAACAAAATTCTGTTGGTGTTGTTAACCCGAAAAAAGGCTTCCTAAGAAAAACTGCTGGAGGGAACGTTTTAAGGCTAGGATTTATTTGGACCATGCAACAACCAAGGCAGAGAAATGAAATTTAGCTTCATTTAATCCTTTGGCTGTACAGGCTGTAGTTCAGACTTTTTGATGCCAAACTGGCATCTTCCTCAGAGTAACGTGTTTACAAGAGTAATAAGAGGTTGGTGTTTGAGGTTGGTGGTATTTGGGCAGCGTTCCACACTGCATCGTGCCTAAAAACAGCTCTTTGCCGTGCTATGTTGGAAATATCCCGCAAGCCTTATTCCTTAAATCTGTAATGGCCAAGGATCACTGCTCAAAACAAATTCATAATTGTGGTCAGCCAGCATACAGCAGGTGTCCATTCAAGCCCATGTAAGAGGGAGGGCGATTCTACAGTCGAACTAAGGTTCCTAGCGCAATTAAGATGAATAGCATTTCTATTGGAAACTATTAGCCTAAAAGCAGGTTAAAAAAAGCCAGACGCTTTTTTTTAACCCGCTCACCAGCACGGGTACACAGACTAAGTGAGCAAAACATACATTTAACTTTTCTATTAAAGAGTGAAATGGGGCATTGTTAGAAGGATGTGTGGAAAAGGACAGGCGGATTTATTCTTTCCATGCTTGTAAATGCTGAGCATGCAATTACCCCTATAATGGAGGCGTTGTGTCCAAATTGGAGCCATTAAAGTGATTTAACAGTGCGTGGATTGGGCTTGGCATTTGCGAGGATGTGTACACATGGGGAGCTGGGGAATGGGTGTTTAATCACGCCGTTTTAGAGGCCGTAATGGCAAAACGCGCCGTGTAGATCGCTGACCTGCCACAGTGCAGAACAACTAATTATGGCTGACTTGGACTTCAGTATGTAGCCTCAGTGTTCTTTGCTCATTGTGTTATGTACATATTCTTTTAAACTCTACAACTATTATAATTTTTATGTTTATAAGATGTTGTTTTTTCTTCCCATGGAGAGACGTTTGTGTTATTAATCCATGTTCCATGTCAATAGAAAAATCAATGCCAATCGTGACGTTTCAGTGGGAACTGTGCCTCTGTCAGACATTTTGTTTCCAGTGTGTTCCTCACTGCAGGGTGTGAGAACAATGATAAGGTCCAGTAACTTGGAGGAAAACGTGTCTATTGGGCAAGACTGGCTCTGGTCCCTTAGACCCGCCTGTCACTTCAATTTGGTGTCGTCCAATTGGACGTATCTGACCACGGTGCGTTCCAAACCCCTTACTGAGCAGGAGGCGGTTCATGTTGGATTTTCGGTGTTTCTGAGGCTGGCATGAGGGAACGCACCAAGAGAGCAGTTATTTTTTATGACCATGATTCAGTAAGGTAACTGGGCACTGGAGATTTCAAACATACGCCACAAAAACACAAGCCCCCTTCTGCTATGTGGCTTTCCACTGCACATTGACACAGGAAGAAGAGCAGTAAACCCTCCGTTTTCCCCCAACGTCCCACGATTCAGCCTTCGTCACGTGGGAATCACTTAACACTTTTAATGCAGTCCCACCTCCCGAAGAAAGGCATTCTTCAAGCCGGAAGCGTGTAGCGTTTTCAGTATTTTGCGGTGTCTTGAAAGAAAGCCAGCGTCGTTCCAGTTTCCTATCCCCTGCCCTCCTGTCGTTCCCGTCTCTGTCTGCCCTTCCTCCCTCTCGGTGCCCTCCCCACGCCAGGCTTTTTCTGCTCTGCTGGAGCCTCAGCATGGCCAAGCTGGCGTCCTGGAGAGGGCTAGTAAAGCGTTTTATTAGGGGCTTTGCGGTCCTGCATTATACTGGCAAACTCAGAGGCACTCATGCTTGGCCTTTTACTTTCTTGTGAAGTTCAGCCATACATGACAAAAGGGGGTGGGGGGATTGGCCGTCTAATCTATTGCTGATTTAATATTGTATCAGAAAGAGGGTGGGGGCAGGGAGGAATCTAAATAGAAGCCTTTAGAGGCTTTTGTGTCTGGGTGTTGTAGTTTGCTGATTAAATATCACGTGGTACATTGGAAATGCCCAGTGGAGCTTTTGAACCCTAGAATCCTGCCGGAGTCTTTGTGCCTGTGCTCTGTGCCATAACTTCCTACAGTGGAACAATACAGAAACACAGGAAGAGGATCTTCTCTTATTCACAGCTCATTTATTAACTTTTTGTGGATCTTGTGTGGAAGTAGATAATTGCTCCTAAAAAGGAGTCCAGTTCACCCTCCTTTCTTGAATTTTTTTGCCTTTTACATTTGTCCTCATTTTTGGATTATTCCTCTTTAATCGCATTCTCATTGGAGGGTCGTCTGTTTCTAGGTCCTTTTTTTGGGCGGCAGGGGTCGTTGGGGTTATTCCTGTTGTTGGTGTGTAGCTCACATACAGGACAACGGGAAGGACACACCCTGATTTTGGATTGCTCTCTCTTTTTTTTTTCTTCTTCTCTACTCTGCGTCTCTGGACCCGATGGTCTTGGCGAAAGGCGAGACAGTTCTCCACAGAGCCTGCAAGAGGAACCAAGTTGAAACACTGCTCCAGATCCTAGCACTTCCTGGGATCGACATCAACGTGAAAGGTAGGTCTCTTGACCCCTCACCCCTGCACTCACTTTCCCGCTGCGTTCAGTTGAGGGCGTCGCAGGGTATTTCATGCGGAGATTCTGACGGAGGTAAAGTGTGCGTCATCACTGTAACCTTTAGTTAAAATGCAAAGGGTGTGTCTTGGAGGAATGGGGCGGGTTGGAAGCTAGATTTACAGTCACCGTGCCAACAGAAGGCATGTATTCTGGTATTTCCCATGGTTGTTTTATTTATTTTGTATTTTCCCTTGGGTAATATTATAACTGTGTTTTTTTTTTTTTTGCTTATGCGCTAATTGAATAGTTTTGTTGTTTATTAGCCATCGTCCCCACAAGCTAAGTGGAGATGGGTCTAGGGACGGAGAGTGGCAACCAGAGATGTCGAAAATAAGAATTGGTACCAACTGAAGGGCAATTGATGGGAGGAGTAGTTTTAGTACTATCACCTTGCTCAGCTAACTTGGAACAAAAACGTGTCCGCAATATGAGGCCTCTAGTCTCCAGGAAATGCATTATGTTTCATTTTAAATCGCAAGAGCATTTACTTTAACGACAATACACCAAGTTGCCACGCGGTGGATTTCCACAGAATTTTCTGGCTCAGATTTACTCTGTTCAATCGGACATGTTAGTGTTCATCTTCGGTCATTGCAAAACTATTTTCATTTTTGCTTAGAAAAGGCAGCCACTATAGGTAAGAGAATATTAGCACTGAGATTCTTGAAATTTTGAAAGTTCATATATAGCAGGTTAACTTCAATCTTAAGATTTTTTTGTTGATTTAAACAAAATTGATTTAAAGGAATTATATATTTTTTTAAATGTCCCCTGGTAGTTTGTAAATATGTTCAATGCCTGGAAATGCCCTTGTGCTAATCAAAGGATCTCATTTTCTATTCCTCACAAATAGTGTTACAAATGAAAAAATGCTAATGATACATTTACTTTTTATTTTCTGCTTTTATGGCTAGAGGAGAGAGTGGGTTTGGAGTGAAGAGTGTGCTAAAACCACCGTAGGCCACATGCTAATTAAGATAAATTTAGAACTGCATACAGATTGTATGTCGTCACAAACTCTTTGACTTTACATTATTACTCTCAGAATTGTGATGCCATACAAAAAAATTCAGGAGATTATTTTGGTAAACTTCTCTGAAGTACTTAATTGATAAGGAATGAGCAGAGTTACCATAAAGAGCCCTTCTTCTCATCTGGACAGTAAGGAATATTGCTCAGGGATGTCACCATGAGGCCATTTCAAAACAGCGTAATTATTCAACTGTTGCGATTGCAGAATACTGCGGATTGTTGTTATTCTGAAATAATGACCTAAATTACAGCGAAAAGAAAAATGGAAACGTACAGAATTTAAATATTCCAAAACATGCATAATAAATTAAACAAGGCACTAACCCAATTTTATTTCCCAAGAAGACAGTGGGTGTTCCCAGTGGGCCAAGATACAGTTTTGACTTATATCTTTTCAAAATGTCCTTGAAATTACAGTCTAGTATCTGATCAACCCTTTGACAGTTCCTATAGAGTATTAGCAATAATATTGTGCAATACATTTTTGAGTCTCCCCGGTGTAACATCTGCCAATAGAGTTGAACATGTATGCTCATATCTTTGTTCAATCTCCCAAGAATTGCAGAATGTCAAATATGATACTTTCAGAAAAAATTTAGGAATAGGGCTGTCCTGAGTGTCAAGAACCATGGCAACAGTCTTCAGGGCAACGGTTGCCGACCCGCAGTCTGCGGGCCAACCCCTGGCCTGCCACTGTATTCACTTCTCTACGCAGTACTTAGTTGTCTACGATTGTCTACTGTTAATGTGAAGTACCGTGGGTTAATTCTGAAGATGTGGGACGAGGTGTGGTCCGTGACGTGCGCGTGTATGTCATTCCTCAGACCACGCCGGATGGACGCCACTGCACGAGGCCTGTAACCATGGCAGCCGCGCGTGCGTGGAGGCTCTGCTACGCCACCACCCCGCCCCTCAGCTGAAAGGCCAGGTGGGCGGGGTCAGCCCGTTATACGACGCCCTGCTCTGTGGACACACGGACATTGCGAAGATGCTTCTGCGGCACGCCGGTATTTGTATGCCCGCGCGCACACACACACACACACACACACACACACACACACACAAAGAAAGAAAAAAATGCATGCATACACAAGGCTGAAAACCACTAAATTGAGGCAGAGTGTTATTGGAGAAGTACCAACCGTGAACTGTGATGAGAGGAGTGCGGACCGATGGATGAGTCTGCCATCAGTAGCGTTGATGTGCCAGTGGGACTGCAGTGGACCATAGTGCCCTAACAACCACAGTCTCAAGTCTTAATCATCTCTGCGTTTGTTCTGCGACTCCCCCCTTCACACACACACACACACACACACACACGCCACCACCCGGTTCTCCCATGTTTCTGCGCTCCATCTGCGTTCCACGGGAGAACAGAGCATCTGTCCAAACGTATTACTCCTCTGCTCAGAAGACGTCTGTTAATGTCTTTTTGAAGAGATTAGATTCGTCAGGTTCTGCCGCTTGTGAAATTCACACGCCGGTTTGGTGAGAAATGTGTCACAACAGAAATAGTCTGTGTGTCTCTGTGTGTTTGCTTGCCACATACAATCGCTGTTCTGAAGCTTTGAAGTGAGTGTGACGCGTGTCAAAGTGAACGGGGGTGGGGGGGGTTGGGGGGGTCTGGCATAACTGTGTGTGTTGCTGGTGTAGGGATAGATAGGTGAGTGTCTGTGTGTGTTGTGTGTGGGGGGGGGCACTTGTAAGGCTTGACAGCATTGCCTCTATCTCCCCGCCTCACTTTTCAGTTTGACTAATTATAGTTAATTTGATTCGGCTTTCCCATTAACACATGTACATATTCTGTCCTCAAAAAATAAATTACGTTGGGATTGTTTGGTCCCGGTGAGTTTTTTTTTTTTGGTGACAGGAGAGATGGAGCAAATTAAAGGGGTCAGAGAAAGAGACTGTTTGCAAAATTAGAAGTGTGTGTGTGTGTGTGTGTGTGTGAAATGCATGTGTATGCTGCCTCAGGGGAAGGATAGGGAGATGGTTCTATTGCTGCCTGCTTTGTAGGATACATCACATAGATGGATGGATGGATGTACAGATGGCTGGACGGGTGGATGGATGAATGGACGGGTGGAGGTAGCTTCTTCTGGAGAATGCCCCCGGTTTGAAATGGCAAGCTTTCCCTCACTCTTTCTTCCCAGTGTCTGTGTTGTCTTGGTGACAGTGGAGGTAGGAACCACAGGCCTTAGTTAGGGTCTGAAAGATGATTCTTTTCCGTTAAAATACAACGCTGGCATGTTATGCTTTATTGGACAGAGGAACACAAACACAGGAAATGCGAAAAGTTAGTAATTGATTAGATTGGAACCCAGCGTTGCAGCAATGTAATGGGACAGTGAAGATTCCTACAAAATTTGGATTTGACATCAAACAATTACTGTGAGGCTAAAGATGCTGGGCTTTTTCATGCGTTTTTACGCATGTATTTTGTTTCACCTTTTTGAAATTACAAGACTTTTTAAATGCAGACTATATTTTAGGGCATTTAAGTTTTGGGACGATTGCTTGACTGGTGTTTTTCATCAGATCATGTGCAGTTATAGGAGACTTATTCAGCCTGCTATTGGTGTCTCAACATGAGGAACTAGGCGGTGCCAACTGCAGTCAAGGGAGCCGCTATGAAGACGACGAAACCAAATCGAATAGTCATAACCTTTGACCTGCCAAAACCAACAGTTTGTATCAGAGGAAAACCGAAGGAAGGCACCGCTGAGCTCTGCGATCGCAAATGGCCTAGTAGGCCAAGAAGGACCAGAGAATGCTCTCATGGAAACCGTCCGACAGGTCAGGGACACTCAAGGAGGAGCAACGTGTCAGCCATCGACAGACATTTTCACCAGCTGAACTACAGGCAGGACCCTGCAAGGGGCAGCCGCTGTTTAGGAGTTTAGAGCTGAAAGAAGAAATGTGTGACTGGCCCAATACTCGTGTTGTGTGCAGTAGAGCCCTGTAGGCAGCAGCTTAGAGATGGGTGTCACCGGTGGTTTTAAATGCATAAGGCATTCCTGTAGTTACTTAGAGAGACGATTGGCTCAGCCCTCCAATAACATTACACTGACTAACAGTATATACTTTCACTTCTGTTTAGACCTGATGTTCCATGCTGTGTTTTCTGCTGTGGTAATCCGTTTTATTTTGTTTGTATTATTTAAAGCTCCGGAAGAAAATTAGGTATCTTTTTCATTCAAAAAAGTTAAAAAGGATGGTTTAGAGGGAGCAAAAAAAGGGTTAGAATTTACCATAACCTTCCTTTTCAACTTTTTTGGAAAGGAAAAAAAATGTGCAGTGGTCTCTTAATTTTTTCTGGAGCTGTATAGTTGAACAGAATACAATTTATGGTTGACAAGGAGAGTGTTTCTGTCTTTGTGTGACATGTGCATCTTCCAAGTTAGTGACTATGCAGATGAAAATAGTCTTCTGGTAGATAAAGGCTTTCCCAAAAAACAACATAGTAACAAAAATATAGCATTTACTTATCTGGCAGGAAGGGTTCACAGTTGTTTTCATTCTGCATTGAATTTTTACGTCTATGCACTTCAAGAACTCTAGTGAACAACCAAGGTAAGTAATATTGTAAATACACCTACAACCCTGTTTCCCAAAAAGATGTGAAGCGGCGTAAAATGTAAAAACAGAATGCAATGATGTGCAAGTCATTCAAACCCTATGTTCAATAGAAAACAATACCAAGACATCATATCACATTTTGAAACTGAGAAATGTTTTATTGTAAAAGACATGCTTGCTTTTAAGCCAGCAACACGTTTCAAAAACGCTGAGACAGAGGCACTTGACTGGAAACGTGAATAAAAAAAAAACTAACCTGGTGGAACATCATATAACTAATTAGGTCAATTGGCAACAGGTCAGTAACATGATTGTGTATTAAAAGATCAGTTTAGAGAGGATGGGTCTGTCAGAAGTGAGGATGGGATGGTGTTCACCACTCCCAGTGAAAGACTGTGTGGGCAAATAGTGCCACAGTTCAAGAATAACATAACACAACATAAAAATGCAAAGAGTTTGGGGATTTCAACATCTACGGAACGCTATCCTTAAAAGATTCAGAGAATCTGGAGTAATCTATATGCAAGAGACAAGTGCGAAAACCAATAATGGATGGCCGTGATCTTCAGGCCCTCTGGTGGCGCTGCATTAAAAACAGACACGATTCAGTGGTGGACATCACTGCATGGGCTCAGAAACACTTCTGAAATCCACTGTCTGTAAACACTGTGTGTTACTGCATCCACAAATGCAAGTAAAAACGTTGCCGTGCAAAGTAGCATCCATACATAAACAACATCCAGAAACACCCACACCATTTCTGGTCCCTAGCTCATTTTAGATGGGGGGGCGAAGTTGAATATTGTCCGGTGGTTTGACAAAACACAATTCAAAGTTATTTTTGGAAATCATGGACGCAGTGTCCTCCGTACTAAAGAGAAGAAAAGAGACCATCCAGCTTGTTATCAGTTGAAAAGCCAGCATCTGTGAAGGTATGGGGGGTGCATTAGTGCACATGGCATGGGTGACTTGCACATCTGTGAAGGCACCATAAATGCTGAACAATATAAACAGGTTTTGGAGCAACATATGCTGCCAGATGATGTCTTTTTCAGGGAAGGCCTTGCTTATTTCAGGAATACAATGTCAAACCACAATCTGCACATTACAACAGCATGGCTCCATAGTAAAGGAGTCTGGGTGCTAAACTGGCCTGCCTGCAGTACAGACCTGTCAGCCATTGAAAACATTTTGTGCATCATGAAATGACAAATCCACCAAAGGAGACTATAGAGCAGCTGAAATCCTAAATCAAGTAAAAGATGTCGCTCTCATCACATTTTAAAATAGGCATTCATTTTTCCAAAAGCAATAACATTACTCAGTTTCAACTGGAATGATCTTTTAATACAATCATATTACTGACCTGTGGCCAATTGACCTAATTAGTCGTGTGATATTCCACCAGGGTTAGGTTTTTTACATTACAAAATGTTTTCAGTCTGGTGCCTCTGTCCCAGCTTTATTGAAACATGCTGAAGGCGCCAACTCGAAGCGAGCATGTATTTTCCAATAAACATTTCTCAGTTTCAACATTTTATATGTTGTCTTTCTACAATTTTCAATAACTTTTAGGGATAAATGATTTGCACATTATTGCATGTTGTTTTATTAGCATTTTTGGAAACAAGGTTGTACTTCTTTTGCCATTTGTGGATAAACTAATAGTGTAGTAGGCTGATAAGTATGCTTAACAGATGTGGGTGTGTAATCTAAGATGATTACTCAAAATGCCTATCTAGGCAAACCTTTCATTGGTCGAACTAGCTAGCGTTGCCACAGATGTTACTAGATGGCTGTCTGCCTGTCACCTGCGTGTTATTATTCCCAACATTCAGGCCCGAAAGGGCAGGTTTATCTGCCAGTGCCAAACAAACAAGGCCTTTTAACGGTAGTGTTCTCGCCCTGGAATAATAGCCCTGACTGGAGGACATTTGGGGAGGAGGTAGGCAGTGGTGTTGATGGTGTTGGTGGTGGTGAAGATGGGGGGGTGGACTCACGTATGACCCCCACCTGCGTGTGTGTTAGGGTGTGTGTGTGTGTGTGTGTGTGTGTGTGTGTGTGTGTGTGTGTGTGTGTGTGTGTGTGTGTGTGTGTGTGTGTGTGTGTGTGTGTGTGTGTGTGTGTATATGTTAGGGTGTGTGTGTGTATGTTAGGGTGTGTGTGTGTATGTTAGGGTGTGTGTGAGGGAGAGTGTGTGAGGGAGAGTGTGTGTTGTTGTATGTGCGTGTCTCCACCCATCATGCCTCCTTGGCTGCGTATGTTCAGTTTTGCAGGATGACCAAAGAGAGAGAGACTTGATTGGAATGGAAAATGACCTGGAGACATGGCTGGGCTCTGAACTGTTACAGAGGCAGACAGACTAAGGCACACAGTAAAGTTCTGGATGTGTAATATTTTGAATTTCTTGTGTGTATTTCACTTTGGTTAATTATTATGCTTATTTATTTTTTCAGATTTGCCACTTGCTTCATTAATGTAAGAAAAGTATGCCATGCCAGTAAAAGCCTTTTCAGTTGAATCGAGAGAAAGGGCAGGGGTGAAAGAGTGCGACACAGACCGACAACTGACAGAAATGGGAGAGACACGACAGAGGTAGAGAGCAGAATAAAAGAGGCTTCCCAAGCTTGCCGTATTCTCTGATGGCAATGGCTCAATACAGCCATCTTTGTTGGTAAGCAGACACAGTTAGGTTAGCTTACCTTAGCATAGCCACCCTCCACCTCCAGTTTCATTGAGATCCGGCTTAAACAGACCAGCTAAACAACCAGCTAGCTTAATGGATAACTGTGTATTATTTAACTTGCTTATCTCCTCGTTGTATATGTCTCCACTACTTTCTACTCCTTGCTCTTGTTAGTTTTTTTGGTGTTTGCCAAGATAAAGCCTGCAGCATCCCCCACCTCTATCTCCACCTCTCTCTTTCTCTCTCTATCTCCCCCTCTTTCCCTCAACTCTCTAGAGTAGAATAAGAGTTTCCACTTTCAGGCTTTACTCTGATCTTTGTGCTGGCAAGGGCGCATGCTCTCAATAGCACACACACACAGGCACAGGCACACGTGTGTGTGTCTGTGTATGCACGTGTCAGTGTGTTCGTGCATCTGTGTTTGTGAGCGCAAGGATATTTATTCCAAGGATGTTCTTCTATTTGGGTTTGTACAGTTTTTCTGTCTTGAAGGTTTCTGGCAGCCCAGCTAGCCCCACAGGCGCTGTAGTACATTCACAGCACATCAGACCAGGCTAGCCCCGCTCTGTTAGAACCAGTGGCCTTGTGCTTTGTTTCACAGCCTGGCAAGGAAGCGTAGGCAGGAGGGAGGCTTCTTTTCATGTGAGAGAAACACTTGGGTCAAGCAGCTCCTACTGCAGTGCCCTTTATATTATTGTTCCTTTCCAGTGGTTCGGTTGCAAGCCTTCCATCTATCTGAAAACAGTTAAGGGTCTGAGGGATAGAAATTAGCAGAGAGAGAAGGCACTGCCCCAATTCGCACCGCTGACGTGGATTTTAAGCTGTAATTGAAAATATCAGGTGAATGTAGCTGGTTTTTGTGTCTCTTCTTTCTGTTCAACTGTTAAATGAATAGTTTACTTGGTTGTCTCCATTCCAAAGCACATCAGGCCAGAGCGTCAACACGGATGTGCTGATGTAGCCCAACAGTGATATCGCTGTATTGTATTTCCCTAAATATTGTAAAACAAAATAATTACAGCGTACTAAATTAGCTCCCTGGCAATTATTAAAAAAAGATATAGTCAACGCAGTCAGCACCGTCAACGCAGTCAGCACCGTCAACGCAGTCAGCACCGTCAACGCAGTCAGCACCGTCAACGCAGACAGCACCGCCAACGCAGTCAGCACCGCCAACGCAGTCAGCACCGCCAACGCAGTCAGCACCGCCAACGCAGTCAGCACCGTCAACGCAGTCAGCACCGTCAACGCAGTCAGCACCCTCAACGCAGTCAGCACCGTCAACGCAGTCAGCACCATCAAGGCTCAAGTTCAGGTGTTCAGATTGGGGCTACCAAAGAGCTCTGCGCCACATGGGAAACCCTGTCTTATCAGCCAATTCAACTGAAGATTACTATTCTGTTATTTTTTTCTATTGGCTTTGTAATTCAGTATAGCTCTTTCCAGGTTAGTGAATTCCCTGTTACGTGTTTTGAATTTAGCTTCTAAAACAATATTGAAGGTAAAAAAAAACATTTTAATTAATGTGTTCACCAGCAAGATTCAGTACTCATTAGATCTGCATTGTTTGTGTAGAGCTCATGTAGTTGCAAATTGTTGTTAAATGAATCACCACTGGATTGGTAATCATGATATCCTTCTCCCTGGTAAAATCATGTTATCGAGAGGGTTTTTGGGAAAGCTTTTTCATGTACAGAAAGACAGTTTCTAAATTAGCATAATTGGCTCACAAAGGGCTTGACAAAAATGCAGTCTTTCAAATTTGAAGGAAAGTGCAAATTATAAATGCAAGATGTTCATGTTGTAGGGTTTAGGCATAGTTGATTTTCTACTAATTTCAAATCCATTTGTCTTGCGGATTTTATAGAGCTGTTGAAATAGGCAGCCCAAAATATTTAAAATCCCTGACAGGATTTTGTTTTGCCTAGTAGCATCAAAATTGAATTTCATAATTATTTATTATTTTCTTTCCCAACTATAATTATTCACCATTTTATAATTTTTTTCCCATTACAAAAATGTATACCTTCTAATTTCTGCACATTATCACTGATGTTTCCAAATTGTTTAATTCATTTATTTAAAAAAAGGAAAAAATGGTTTGTTCAAAAATATTGGCACCCAATACCAAATTTTATTGCACATCTGCTGGACAAAGATAGATATAGTTAAAGGGTTCTCCCAATTAGCTTCCTGCACTATATGGCAAATAGGCCTGCTCTTAAGCCGCAAACCTCTGCGGTTCTGCAACTGTTCTGTGTGGGTGGTGGGTGTCTTTGTCCTACTGGAAAACCCACAACATTTGACAGAAACACACTTTCTAGACTCTTGGTTGAATATTTTGCTCCAAAACACATTGACAATGGATTCCCTGATGCCTTTCACATGTTCAGTGTCCATTAGCAGAGGCAGGTTGCAGAGGCAGGTTGCAGAGGCAGGTTGCAGAGGCAGGTTGCAGAGGCAGGTTGCAGAGGCAGGTTGCAGAGGCAGGTTGCAGAGGCAGGTTGCAGAGGCAGGTTGCAGAGGCAGGTTGCAGAGGCAGGTTGCAGAGAGATTAGCAGAGGCAGGTTGCAGAGAGATTAGCAGAGGCAGGTTGCAGAGATATTAGCTGAGGCAAGTAGGGGATTTTGCACTGAGAACGCTTTTTTTGGCAATCTGTAAACATTACTATGCCAAATAAGGTGTTTAATCGGTCCTTGGGTCATTCTCCCAGAATAATGTAGGCTTGTTCTGATCACAGAGGCTTCTTCAAGGAGTTGATTTGAAATTTACACACACACACACACACACACACACACACACACACACACACACAAACACACACACAAACTCACAAAGAGCAAGGCGTAACGACTGTTGCTCACATTTAGTCCCCAAGGTCAGCTGCGCATGGTCCATTTCTCCTCTTGCTTATTAGGTCACAGAGATTGTTCTTCATCTTCCTTTTAATTTATGAATCAGGCCATTTCACTTTTATTTCCATGATTAGTCTCATTCACATGGTTCTCTTGCTCCACTGCAACAGCCATTTAGTTGGCGATTTATTCAGAGCATCAAATTTCAGTGAAATAACAGTATCAAAACATCACACGCAGTCGTGTTCAAGAGTTGTTGTTGGAAAAACCTTAAGAATGTGGAAGAAACTTGGTGACTTTGACCGTGATTGTTGGCGCCAGACGTGGTGGTCCCGGCATCTCGGCAACAACTCCTGGGATTTTCACACATTAGAGTCTTTCGGTTTTACAGAATGGCGCGATAAACAAAAACATCCATTGAGCGGCAGTTCTGTGGCCGAGAGCATCTTGTTAAGATAGAGGTCAGAGGAGATCCAGTTTGTTCAAGCCGTCAGTAAGGCTGCGAATACACAGCTCACCAGTGCTTGACACCAGGGTGTGCAGAAAGGCCTCTCTCAACACACAACGCCTCAACCTGAAGTCTATAGAGGCACTAGTGTACTTAAGTGGCCAGTGAGTGTTTATGTGTGTGTTTATATAACCCCCAAATACACGACGCTTTGTTCTGCTGGCTATTGCGATGTATCGCTGACTGTAGCGCAGCCCCGTTGGTTGGCACTGTGGTGTTCTCTTTGTGGTGGTGGTTGCTGTCTCCTCTGGGTGGGAGGAACCCTGCACACTGTCTGTCAGGCGGTAGGGGAAACGGAGAGGGATGTTTTCCGCTCGGCTATGTGTGTTGGAGCTGCATGAAGCCTGTTTGTCTCTGCTTCAGTTCTGGACGACACACAGAGAGAGACCCCTTGGTCTTTCTCTCCCCTCCTCCACTACCGCATTTGTATTTCTTGTCTTCGACTGCCCTCTAAAGGCCAGAGGGCGCCGCACTGTGTGTGTGTGTGTGTGTGTGTGTGTGTGTGTGTGTGTGTATGTATGTGTGTGTGGCAGTCAAGACTGTTGGTGTTTTAGCATTTGCGCAGTGTGTGAATTCCCCTGTTTGCAAAGGCCTGAATTGTCTACACACACACACACACACACACACACACACACACACACACACAAACATCCACGTACTGACCTTTGGTCACATTTTAATCCCCCAGGTGTTTTATTTATCTCCAGAACAGCATATCTGACACACAGCGCCAATACCTAGACTCACTTCAATCACTCTCAGTGATGCAGGAGCCAATATCATACTAAACCCCAGCCACTCTCACACGGTGTGTGTGTGTGTGTTAAAGCATCGACAGATGTGTGTCATGATCCTCGGTGAATAATGGGCAATGGCTGACTCCATTGGAGAAAGAGTGAGAGTGTGAACGGGTGGGAGAACCTCCCCTCCCCTCTCAACGTGCCCTGTCACCCCCAGGTTGGGGCCTGTCTGTCAGTCAGCTTGACGCGGCGGCGGGGCGGCAGGCATGGACCGTGTTGTCAAGCTCGCCTCACCCAGCCAGATGCCTGACTCACAGCGGATGGCGCGGATTCTGGCGTAGGCCTCTTTTACGGGAGACAGGAGGGGGGCGAGAGGAGCAACGGAGAGCAGTCGGGAGCTTAGAGAGATGGAGGAGTAAGAGGTCAGTTCGCAGAGAGGACTGGGCCTGGATAACGGGTGGGCTAATGGATCTTAATATTGTAGGTTTGGTTTCCTGTATTTCAATGTGTCCTGTAGTTAGCAGCCACGTAGGACGCCGAGTGCTTTAACCTGATCTACATCGGTCACTTCTTTGCCTGAGATTTTGCACACAAACCATGAAAAGTTGAAAACCACTTCAGAAGAGGCCGCATTCTGTGATCTGAATAGAGAAAATCCTCTTTATTTTTTTGAGGATAGTTCCAAAAAAACACTTGAACGTGGCCTTCTGCCTTTGAAATATTAATTGACGGTGTAAAATACTCAGCTGAAAGACACATGCAGAACACAGCACAAAGCCATAGACCTCACCGAAAGCTGTGAATAAAAATGTCTTCCCTCTTTGAAAGTCTATTTTCAAGGCTTAAACTGGGAGAAATGTGCTATGGTCCATGCCAAGCAATATGAAACAATGTTTGGCTCTCTGTTACTTGATGGACCTAATGAATACTGCAAATACTTTCCCCTCAAGGCTCAAAGCCCCTTTCCTGGAGCCTGACATGGCTGACCTGCAACTTCATAAGCACTTCTTTTCAAGGGGTCTAATCGCAAGGCCAAATCAACCTGGAGTGGTTGGCTATTATTACCTGCTGTGTGAAGAACTCTTCTCACCTCACCCACTCTCTCTCTCTCTCTCTCTCTCTGTCTTTTTCTCTCTCTATCCGCTTCTCTCTCAGTCCCTCGCTCTCTTTCTTTGTCTCAATCCCACTTCCACCATCTCTATCGATCTTTTTTTCCGGCTCCCACCCTCTCTGTTCATCTCGATCTCTCTCTCTCTCTAGACCGGCTTTGATCAAAACTGTGCTCTTACGTCCTTCACTCCTGCACCCTGGTTGACCTCTGCATTGTGAATTTCCCTGCTAATGTAAAAGTTTATGTAGATTAACGTGACAATTTATGCAGATTAGGTTTTTGCCACTGGAGCTTGAAGCTGGGAAAACTAGATGAGTGCTGACCTTCCCATGGTACCTTTGCTGTGTGCTTTGCTCTTTCTATTCCTCCGAGCTCCAGACCTGGCTAGTTGTATTTTTTTTTTCTCATACAGAGGGGAAAAAAACTACATCACTTGCAGTGTCCTAATATTAAACACAAGATGTGATGGTTGCCTACTTCCACAAAGTTCATTTATAAATATGTGGGTATTTGCTATGATGATATGCGAGTGTATGTCTGAGAAATATGTCCCTCAAAAGTGTGTGCATATATGTATGTACAGTGGATATGAAAAGTCTACACACCCCTTTTGAAATGCTAGGTTTTTGTGATGTAAAAGAATGAGACCAAGATAAATCATGTCAGAACTTTTTCTACTTTTATGGGACCTTTAATGTGAACAATTCAATTGGAAAAATAAACTGAAATCTTCAAGGGGGAAAAATGAAAAATAAAAACCTTACAATAACCTGGTTGCATAAGTGTGCACACCCTCTCATAACTTGGGGATGTGGCTGTGTTCAGAATTTTCCAATCAGATTCAAATTCATTTAAATAGAAGTCATTACACACCTGCCATCATTCAAAGTTACTCTGATTAGTCACAAATAAAGTTTAGCCGTTTTAGTAGGATGTTCGTAACATTTCCTTAGTTGCATCTCAGAGCAAAAGCCATGCTCCACAGAGAGCTTCCAAAGCATCAGAGCGATCTCATTGTACCCATTTCCTCACTGATATCTTTCAACAAAAGAATTTCCAAAGCATTAGATATACCATGGAACACAGTGAAGACAATCATCTTCAAGTGGAGAAAATATGGCACAGCAGAGACATTACCTAGAACTGGACATCCCTCCAAAACTGATGAAATTACAAGAAGAAAACTGGTCAGGGAGGCTTCTAAGAGGCCTACAGCAACATTAAAGGAACTACAGGAATTTCTGGCCACTACTGGCTGTGTGTTACATGCGACAACAATTTCCCGTATTCTTCATATGAATGGGGTAGGGGTGGCAATACGGAAGCCCTTTCTTACAAAGATAAATATCCATGCCCGGATGAAGTTTGCAAAAACAAACATCACGTCTCCTAAAAGCGCATGAGAAAATGTGTCATTGTCTGTTGAAACCAAGGGTGAACTTTTTGGCCGTCATTCCAAAAGGTATATTTGGCACAAACACAACACTGCACATCACCCAAAGAACACCATACCCAGAGTGAAGCATGGTGGTGGCAGCATCATGCTTTGGGCCTGTTTTTCTTTAGCTGGAACCAGGGCTTTAGTCAGGGTGGAGGGAAGTATGAACAGTTCCAAATACCAAACAATTTTGACATAAAACCATCAGGTGTCAGTTTGAAAGCTGAAGATGAAGTTCACCTTTCAGCACAACAATGACCCAAAGTACACATCCTAATCCACAAAAGCATAGCTTCACCAGAAGAAGATAGACGTTTGGGAATGGCCCAGCCAGAGCCCTGACCTGAATCCTATTGAACACTGGAAAAATTTAAGACATTGCAAAATTATCAGTTTCTCTGGTTTTACTGTTCATAGGTATGTGTTTGAGCAAAATGAAACTTTTTGTTTCTTCTATAAACTACTGACTACATTATGCCCAACCCCCCCCCCCCAAAAATAAAATATTGTCATTAGGAGTATTTGTAGAAAATCACAACTGGTCAAAATAACAAAATTAATATGCATTGTTTTTTTAAATGCTATTGTTTTTATTTTACTTAAGAAGTGTTCAGAGAAAATTTTGGTGGAATAACCCTTATTTTTAATCATAGCTTCCATGCGTCTTGGCATGCCTTCCATCAGTCTGTCACATTGCAGTTGGGTGACTTTATGCCACTCCTGGCACAAAAATTAAAGTAGCTCAGATTTGTTTGATGGCTTGTAATGGCATCCATCTTCTTCTTTATCAAATTCCAGAGGTTTTCAATGGGGTACAGGTCTGTAGATTGAGCTTCCCATGACAGGGTCTTGATCTAATGGTCCTCCATCCACACCTTGACTGACCTGGCTGTGTGGCATGGAGAATTGTCGTGATGGAAAAAAACAGTTCTCAGAGTTGGGGAACATTGTCCGTGCAGAAGGAAACATGTGTTCTTCTAGGATAACCTTGTACTTGGCTTGAATCATGCATCCTTCACAAAGAAAAATCTGCCCGATTCCAGCCTTGCTGAAGCATCCCCAGATCATCACCGATCTTCCACCAAATTTCACAGTGGGTGCGAGACACTGTGGCTTGTAGGCTTCTCCAGGTCTTCGTCTAACCATTTGAAGATCAGGTGTTGGGCAAAGCTGAAAATGTGACTCGTCAGAGAAGATGACCTTACTCCATTTCTCTATGGTCCAGTGCTTTTGGTCTTTTGCAAACTTCAGCCTGGCTCTTCTTTCCTTCTCATTGATGAAGGGCTTTTTTCCAAGCCCTCGAACCTTCCTCGCTGTGCACTTCACCCCAGCTGCTGTTTGCCATTCTTTTTGTAGGTCACTTGATGTCATCCTACGGTGGTTGAGTAACATTCTAATGAGTTGACGTTCATCTCGGTCAGTGGGCAGTCGTTTTCGCCCTCTGCCAGTCTGTACCTTTGTTGTCCCCTTGACCTTGTTCTTATGAACCGCCGTCTTTGAAATTTTCAGGATTGAAGCAACCTGATGCTCACTGTTGTATCCCTCTGCCAGTTAAGCCAGAATTGAGCCCTTCTTTTCCTCACTCAAAACTCTTCATTTCAACTCGTTTGTCATGCTGAATAGTTATTTTTTATTCAAATTACCATTGAGGTACTACTTGCATTGTTTTTGCCATCCAGCTGGTCCAATTGCAAGAGGATAGTGATGACCACAGCAGGGTTTTTAAAATATTTTTCCTCATTAAATTTGATTTGGTTCAGGTAATCACCTAACCAGTACCTCATTAAGTAAAATGAGGTGTGCCTGTGTTGGAATTTAACAGACACTGGAATTGGCCTTGTTACAGACACACAAGGGGACACACAGGTGAAAATGGCAATTAAAGGTGAATTTCCCACACCCGTGGTTTTTTAATTGCAATTAATCTCAATGTTTAGTCAATGAGCAGGCTAGATACTGAGCCATGGGAAGCAGAAAAGAACTGTCAAAAGACCTACGTAACAAGGTAATGGAACTATATTTAGATGGAAAAGTATATAAAAAGACATCCAAAGCCTTGCAAATGCCCGTCAGTACTGTTCAATCACTCATTAAGAAGTGTACAATTCGGGGATCTCATGATGCCAAGGTGAGGTAGACCAAGAAAGATTTCAGCCAAAACTGCCTGAAGAATTGTTTGGGATACAAAGAAAAATGTATGGCAAGATGAACACAGCATGTTATCAGAAAAGACTGGCCCACAGTTTGCATTCTTCTGCATGAAAGCTCCACATACGATGCTCTTGGACTTTCCATCACGACAGTATCCCTAAGCACAAGGCCAAGGTGACCCTCCAGTGGTTACAGCAGAAACATGTGAAGGTTCTGGAGTGGCCATCACAGTCACCTTAATTTCATCCAGCCAGTCTGGCGAGTTCTCAAACGTGTGGTTCATGCAAGATGACCCAAGACTTTATGACCTGGAGGCATTTCGCCAAGACAAATGGGCAGCTGTACCACCTGCAAGAATTCGGGGCCTCATAGACAAGTATTACAAAAGACTGCATGCTGTCATTGATGCTAAAGGGGGCAATAACACAGTATTAAGAACTAAGAGTATGCAGACTACTGAACAGGGATCAATACAAAATTTTTTTTTTTTTTATTACTATTGTGCCATTCTATTTTGACCTACAGTTAAATGTGAATCCCATAAGAAATGAAGACATGGTTTGCCTGCTCACTCATGTTGTCTTTACAAACAGTACATATATAACAAATATGCAAATATGCAAACTTTTGAGCACAACTGTATATGTATACAGCTCAGACCACTGCACATTTTATTTTATTTCGAAAAAAGTTGGAAAGAAAGATTTTGAGTGAGGAACATAAGGGTTTAAATTAAGAGACCACTGCAAATTGATCACTTCTGTTCCTCACTCAAGACTTAGCTTTTTAACATTTTTGGAAAGGAAAGACAAAGGTGCAGTGGTCTCTTTATTTTATCCAGAGGCGTGTTTAAATAAGGTTAATGTTATTTTGTCCATTAGTGGTGTTGAAATACAAAACGAGATTTGGTCTAGCAATCTAAGTGGCTGGCTTTAGAGCACGTACCAGTAAAAGCATGGGTTTGAATTTGGACATCCTGTTAAGTTCCCAAAAGTTATTGTCGGTCAGCTTTGACATACTATCACTGTTCTTTGTGATGCAATTTGTCTGTTTGTCATATGCTGTCATGATTGATGAGACTGTTTCCCTCAACACATTGAATAATTGTTCCGTTTTTGTGAACAACGCACCTGCAATTCGGGCACAGACTATATTGAAATATCAAAGTGCTAATTATCAGACCTCTTCTGTTGCTGACACCTATGTACTGCTAATTGGCAATCAACCTAATGTGACCTGCAGCTGCGTTTGTAATCTATATTTTAGTTATTTCAAAGTACTTTTCCAGGTTGTGTTTCCGTTATTTTCTCAACCCGCTGTATATTTAAACAAGCATCGATATAATGTAAAAATATCTATGTACTACTATTTTTGTGAGAAGCATGCTATAAGAAAAGGTTTTGGTTTTACAACTGGATGGGAGATACAATGTACAAAAAAAAACTATCTTTTATACTAAAATTAGCTAGCTAATGAAAATCATGTGATCAATGTTTCATTTAAGATATTGTGGACATGACATGCATTATGGCGGAACTTGACAGATTATCCAACAAGATGAAGATAATTTGCTAAAAGATAGCAACTACAGGTGCTGAAACCTACATTTGCATAAATTCAATAAATGGCAATGCGGCCAAGAGTGACACTATGCCATAACGCTGTGGGGCTGTCAGTTGCAACTGACAGAAGAGAAATCACTTTATGGGTGTTTCTGCTTTTAAACAAGGTAATGGTGTTCTACCATTACTATCTAATAGAAGTAAACATGTCATTCTTAAATAACAAATTTGAAGCCTGCACTTTGTATTGCCCACCTGAATCCAGAATATATTCTAGCCTAAAACATTTACTTCGTCTTTCCTTTGTTTTCACTTCGGTCTTCGGGCAATATCGTGAGCGAGCTCTGGGCATTGTTTTTTTTCTCCAGCAGAAGAAAATAGAAACACCATTCCTGTGGTCCTTAAAATGTTATTCTTGCCTCGGCACAGGCCACCCACAGACAAGGACAACGGTGGGCCTTCCCTTGACGCTTCTCATGCCTCAGAGTGTCTGTCAAACTGAAACCACTGCCCGGATGTCTGTCAGCAGTCTCTCAGACCCTGTGGCCAATGGACATGTCAGTGAGCACTGAACTAGCTAACAAGTGGCAGGAACATTGCAGGGGTTAAGCAGTCGAGTGACATCAAGTGCAGTTTGCGGTAGAAAGTGCATGTCTAAAAGCAAAAAAGGGCCCGCTCCATACTGGTCCAGCGTGCGTGGGCACAAAGAGAAGGTAAGAGAGAAACACGTGCCCCCCTACGACACAGTTAACCTGGATTTTTGTTCAAATGTGTGTGTTTAAATGTGTCAGCTATAGTGCAAATCCCACATCCTTCTCCATATCAAATCATTCTTGTCTATCAAGCTTTTGTTACATAGCACTTTTCATTGGCAAAGGCAACGAAACGCCATTCACATGCAAACCATATAATACTACTAAAATCATCAAATAAAAGCATTCATGAGTCTCTCCTCAGTTTGAGAAACGGACGGATCCTGGAAGTGTTCCTTAGGTGATACAATGCTGTTTTGGTTACGTTCCTAATATGACTCAGTTAGGAGCCTTCAAATGATTGGACAACTGGTCATTGGAGCGCGATGGCAGTGGTAGCAAGCTATGTTTCCTCTTGAGCCCATTGCTGACCTGTCTCCAATGTCTCCTGGCGAGCAGTCCACCTGGGAGTTTGGGAATCGGATAGTTTTTCACTTTTGGTTGGAGTTTTCAAAGCACTTCTCACACCTAGAAATAGGTGGTCCAGTGTTTTGTTTACTGGGGCGAGCTACAAAGTGCACTGTATATGTACATTTCAAAGTCCAGGGAGTTAAATCCAGACGGATTAAAAACCAAGGAAAATCGATGTCTTTAAAGCCTGTGGTTAAAGCAGCACACAGGTAAGAAACAGTTGAGATGTGCGGTGTTTCATAATAACAGAGAACTCCAGCTCTACCGTCTTCCCTGTCCCAACCCTCTCCACTGTCTGTCAGCTGGACCTGCACTGGCCGTCTCATACTCTCCATAAGCACGTGGAAGCCTTAAACTGTATCCGGCCGCTACGCTGAGTCCTCCAACGCTACGTGAGATCAGCCGGCCAGTTGGTCGTGTCAGCATTAGTTAGCAGCTGAGTGAGGAAGACCACAACACCCCGGCTGGCACATTGGCCCAGCGGATATACTGCTGTATGCTTGTGTGTGTCCATGCTGCAGCGTCCTCCCATAGGCCCTTTGTTTTATTCCGCCTAAATTCAGAAACGTGTTGCTTGAATTGGCCGCTCGGCCGTGCGTTTGTTCTGTCGTGATACAGGATGAAGGTGTCTGAAGGCACACATTGACATGCCCGTGGTCTTTTTGAAAACCTCTTTCAATTCTCCTGCAGTTAGCTTGCCGTTTCTGAACGAGGTTTACATTTGATTTGATCCTGTATTAAAAGTAACGTTATGCAGTGACATGGTAGCGGATGGAGGGCCAAATCGGAAATAAACTGAAATCTGTTTGGGGTCAAGGTGAACCGTCTCTGTCCTTCTGTCCTACAGGCTCTGATCTCCTGCTGCAGAGGGACCATCATGGCCGGACCCCGCTGGACCTGGTGTCCTCTGCCACGCTGAGGGAGGAGCTTAAACAGAGTGCACTGACTGGAGATACCGCTATGGAGCTCCTGGGGTCAGAGGTCAGAGACCTGTCCTTGCTGGAGGCTTGTTCTTGTTTGCTAAAATGCCTGCTCCTCACCTACCAGCTAGAGAGGGCCCAAGCCCAAGACGTGCCTCTTTCCCTGGGGGTGAAGCTGGCCCGAGCTCTGAAGAAGCACTCTGCCCAGAGGGTGACGGCAGGCTGGACTGACCCTCAGTCGATTCGCCTGGTGGAGGACATGGAGACTGTGTTGGGGGTGGAGGACTGTCTGGCTCCGCTGGTTCCCGCTGTCAGAGAGTGCCAGGGTGCCCACACTCGTCTCCTCATCATACTTCTGGAGGAGATGAAGGACCACAGAGCAGCACTGCTCACAAACACATATGCACTGTGAGAGACACCATGAGACATGCACTGTGAGAGACATGAGACATGCACTGTGAGAGAAACCATGAGACATGCACTTTGAGAGACACCATGTGACGTGTACTGTGAGACAGACACGTCAGCCTTTGTTAATTATTGAGATTTTAATTGTTTAGAATATATATTTCACATTGCCCCCACTTGGTTCATGTTATTTTGTTGTAACCAACTCACGTTGGGCCTGTTTATATAAATTAATAAATGGTTGTGTTGGGAATTAGTGCAATATATAATGGCATTCACAGTAGCTGTCCAACTTCCACACCAGGCTTCAGTCAAGAGGGAAGCAGCTTCTTTGAGTAGATGGGTGGGTTAAACAGAGATCTGAGTAGATGGGTGGGTTAAACAGAGGGATCTGAGTAGATGGGTGGGTTAAACAGGGATCTGAGTAGATGGGTGGGTTAAACAGGGATCTGAGTAGATGGGTGGGTTAAACAGGGATCTGAGTAGATGGGTGGGTTAAACAGGGATCTGAGTAGATGGGTTGGTTAAACAGGGGGATCTGAGTAGATGGGTGGGTTAAACAGAGGGATCTGAGTAGATGG
>JACXGJ010008268.1:13813-27908 GCA_016801105.1 Esox niger | reverse complement strand
TCATATAAAACCATACAGGTTTGGGTTAGAGGTTCCCCATCATATAAAACCATACAGGTTTGGGTTAGAGGTTCCCCATCATATAAAACCATACAGGTTTGGGTTAGAGGTTCCCCATCATATAAAACCATACAGGATTGGGTTAGAGGTTCCCCACCATATAAAACCATACAGGTTTGGGTTAGAGGTTCCCCATCATATAAAACCATACAGGTTGAGGTTAGAGGTTCCCCACCATATAAAACCATACAGGATTGGGTTAGAGGTACCCCGTCATATAAAATCATACAGGACTGGTAAAGGTTCCCCACCATATAAAACCATACAGGTTTGGGATAGAGGTTCCCCACCATATAAAACCATACAGGTTTGGGTTAGAGGTTCCCCATCATATGAAACCATACAGGTTTGGGTTAGAGGTTCCCTATCTGCAACTGAAGCTTCCTGAAACCTTCAAGGTGTTTGTCAAAAAAACAAATATTACTCAGAGTTTATGTTTGAAAGCATCCTGTTACAGAGAACATTGGAAGCCCACATTGCTCACATGAAATCAGAGGTTTTGTTCATAAAACACATTTGTAAAATTAACAAAAAACATATTCATATATTTTGGTTTGTGTCTATTATTTGTTGTCTTTTTTGCGAATTAGGGTTTGGATAAGGATTTAATGAGTTTATTTATTGCAAATTAGGGTTTGGATAAGGATTGAATTAGTTTTTTTATTGCGAATTAGGGTTTAGATAAGGACTGAATGAATTTATTTATTGAAAATTAGGGTTTAGGTAAGGATTTAATGAGTTTGTTTATTGGGAATTAGGATATGGATAAGGATTTAATGAGTTTATTTTAATGTTTTATACAAAAACAAAGCCCCTCCCAGTTGGGTTCACATAGTTTCATGCAGCATTTTATAAACACACAGTGAAACACTAAAAGCAGGACACAGACACATGGAGATCTCAGGACGTCAATGACATAACTACACCTAACAGAACATTAGAATAAAATCTAAAACCACGAAAACAGAACAATATGACGTGGAAAGAAATACAAAGAACGACCGACAAGATGCATGAATGCTGGATTTCTGAGCAGGCGCTGCTGTCATCAGTACAAAAATCAACTTAATGAGCCTGCACTCTCTGCTGCCCCTACTGGACAATCAGTGCCATACCAATCCAATCCCGTTAAAACATTAACCAAGGCTTGACAAGCTAATCCATTTCGCAATATTGTTTACATTTTTACAACCAAATCACTCTATTTAAATGTTGTTTTACCATACATTTTTAGAGTGTTACTACAATCGTCTCTGTGTGAGTTTAATGCTGGAATTTTCTAAGTTACTTCTGTTGTGGCGTGTTTGCCATGGTGAGGGTTTGGTAGGTGGAGTCTTGGGTTGCCGTGGTGAGGGTTTGGTAGGTGGAGTCTTGGGTTGCCTTGGTGAGGGTTTGGTAGGTGGAGTCTTGGGTTGCCGTGGTGAGGGTTTGATCGGTGGAGTCTTGGGATACCAACTGGATGTTCTGAAAGGTTGGGGTGTCTTGAGTTGCTGTGTTTGGATTGATGACTGGCCCTGAAAAACAATCAAACTGTAACGGTGTGTGTGTTTGTGTGTGTGTGTGTGTATACATATATTTGTTTCATAGAAGGTCTACACAATAATATTATTTAGTTGTCAGTACTATTGTGGAAAACGAGTAGAGTTAGGGATAAATGTTAGATTTGGATTCAAATATATAATATGGAAGGAATACTCACTTGATGCTTTCCTGACTCTCCTCCATTTACAGATGAGTAACAGTCCCAGAACCAAAACAGCCAGACTGACACAAACCATGATGACCACTGGAGCACCTGAAACTACAAATACCAGACTCACACACCCGGATGGTTACTGGAGTACCTGGAACTACAAATACCAGACTCACAGAACAACATGAAACCACTTGAGTACATAGAACTACAAATACCAGACTCACAGCACAAGCTTTTTGTTAAATCCTTTTTCCTTTTTATCACAAGTGATTGAGGTAATGCCTTAAAGCCTTGGGTTTTTTAATGTTTGACAGTGAACAACCTGAATGGCCAAAATCTGCTGTAAAACACCAGGCTGAAAGAAAACCATTTTGTCCTGGCTACATTTTAGCACAGCAACTCTTACCATTTAAGGTACTGACTGCTTCTAGTGACATTGCTGTTGTTTGTGCCTCCCAGTCTGTTTAGGAAAACAGGGCAGTTATTCAAGAGCAAAAGGACAGAGAGCAACAGGCACACACACACACACACACACACACACACACACACACACACACACACACACACACACACACACACACACCACCTATCACCTACAGACTGTTAAATCAGCTACACATCATTTCAATTTGACTTGTCTCCTGCTTGTGTGGGTGTGTCAGTGGGTGTGTCAGTGGGTGTGTCAGTGATTAGTCAGGCATGTGATATTTAGGAATGGTGGATATGATTATAAGCTGAATTGTGAAGTGGCTGGGAACTTCTCTCTTTCTTTGGAACAGGAAAAGAACACTGGTTACCTGTCACTTTTGTCGATGTCTCGCTGGTAGTAGTGGGAAGGGTTGACCTGGTACTGGTGACATCAGGCATAGTGGTTGGAGCTGATAGGCCAAAAAACATAGTCAGTTGATACGTTTAGAGACCCACATCCCTCCCCTAATGCTGTTTGATCATGTCAGAGACCCACATCCCTCCCCTAATGTTGTCTGATCATGTCAGGGACCCACATCCCTCCCCTAATGTTGTCTGATCATGTCAGAGACCCACATCCCTCCCCTAATGTTGTCTGATCATGTCAGGGACCCACATCCCTCCCCTAATGTTGTCTGATCATGTCAGGGACCCACATCCCTCCCTTATGTTGTCTGATCATGTCAGAGACCCACATCCCTCCCCTAATGTTGTCTGATCATGTTAGAAACTATATCTGCTATATATAGACTATATACTGCTGGTCCCATGATAATAGTATTTGAAATAGGTAAATTATATAAACAAGTGACATATCTTTATATTTTCATCTCCAACGGGTAAATCAAATGATTTGTATTGATTCTCTAGAACAGTTTGTCTCCATTACAGGCACTGGGACCCAAAGTTCTGCTGATTTTCACTTCAGACCACTAAATATTGGGCAAGTATCTGGTAGAATAGAAAACAAGCCGTAGTCTGTCCATAGTTGAGGACCCCTGCTCTGGACATACGTTGGGCATTTTCACTTGTAATTGTTATGTATACATCCCATAGTTAAAATATGTCTGAGGACTAGAACCCCATCATGACCAATCAAAAACAAAAGAAAATGACAGAACTGGCTCTATGACATGGAGGGAGCAGCTGAATGTATTGGAGGGAGTGTCTGTACATAAAGGAGGGAGTGGCAGTAAGTAAATCAGGTAGTGTCTGTAAGTGTAGGAATGAATGAGTGTAATATAAGGGGGAGTGGCCATACAGACATTGGGGAGTGGGCCTTAATAAAGGAGGGAGTGGCTGAAATTTAAGGAGGGACTGTGAGTGGCTGACTGACATCTATTGGTGTGCAGTATAAAAACAGCAGGAAGAGAAGTGTTTCGTAAGAGGATTCATGCTGACAGTCAAATGTATATGGAGGAATTTGTACTTTTATCATATAAATGACTGATTAGTGCATTAGAATTGGCTGATTGTGCTTTTTTTGGGACACAGCTGAAGGTGTCACACAGCAATAAATCAAGCATATAAGCTCTTAATATCAGCAAATCATTATCATACTAAAGCATTCCTACAAAACAGTGAAACTAAGTTAATCTGCATGATACTACAAGACACGTACCTTCCACAACCCTGAGGTTCACCTTTTGATATGAGTCCAGGCCAACTCTGTCCACTCCACACCAGTAGGTCCCAGAGTCTGACTTCCTCAGGTCCTTGATGGTCACAGTGAAGACTCCATTTCTAAAGTCCTTTATACTGTATCTTCCTTTCTCAGTATAATTCTCGCTGACCTTAGTCTTAATCATAACATCTGATTCAGTTATGCAGGAGCCCTTGCAGAAATACTTAACGTTGGTCTCGAATGACCCGAGGAAACATTGAACTTCCACCCAACTTCCTACAACACCAGTCACTGCCAGAACCTGTGACACAGCTGGACTGAGAGCTGTTACATGAAAACATGAGAAAGATTCAGTTCCAATTATAACATCAACCTTCCACACTAACACATCCTATTCAGGTGCTATTATATTGACATGTGGTTTCACAAATTAATAAAATACTGATTGGTGAACTCACCTAGAAGAATGGTGACCATGGAGATGAAGAAATGATCCATGTTGGACTTAACCCCAACCTTCCTCTTCTCCTGGTCACCTCCCTCCCCTTTTCTCCTCCTCTGCTTCTGACTCTCTCTCTTCCTTAAACCAGTTGGTTTTAGAGATATTTTTTCTATTTTGTAGATGACTGTTCAGCTTCCTCTTTCTCTCTTCTTTGTCACTCTCTCTCTCGCCATCCTCTCTCCTCTCTTTTTACTCTCCCCGTCCTCTCTCCTAACACTAATAAAGTGTTGAATATCGTTGGACTGTTCATCATTTACCAGAAAGTTGAACAATTTCGTTGACTAAGAACATGCTTGTATAAAAACCAGCTCATGTTTGAACACGTTTGTAAAATTTACCGTAGAAATTCACTCTATAGTGTAAAAGCTTATTTCACCTGTAAACTATTGATATAGTGTGGCTTTAGAAAATAGATATATGAATATTGTGTCTGCTGTGCGAGAAGAACATTTTCTATTATCATTATTTAACCATGGAAGTAAGACAAAATACACGTTATTTTCATCAGCACTGATCTGGGAGCATTCGAGGTTAGGACTGCCTTGCTCAGGGGAAGAACAGTTTGCATCTTGTCTAGTCAGGGATTCAAACAGGCAAACATTTGGTGACTGGTTGGATGCTCCCATTTTTAAAACTACCCTGATGCTCCTGTTTACATTCTGCTTTGTTCAACGTGGACCAAGTTTCAACCATTAAACAACCAATTTATTCACACTGAGTCAAACTGAGATCTTTCAAAGCTGAGCTTGGTCTCACCGCGGATACGTGCACAAATACAGAGATAGTTAGATGTACTGAGATAAACAAAAACAGACCCCAAAAAAGTGGTGGTTAGGGTTAGGGGTCAGGGTTTAGGGTTAGGGTTAGGGTTGTAAGTGTTGCTGATCTGTAGCTGAGGTGCTGGAACACTCCTACCACTGTTAGTCTTTGAACTTTGACCCCACACTCCCACAAACTCATTCCATCAACTATGAGTTGATTAAACACCATTGACAGAAAAGGTTCCTGGTTGGTTATCTGAGAGCTGTCAATGAGGATTTGGAAAATTCACATCTACATCACCTTACTTTTTTACCCATACACACTTATAGCCAGTATTACACAAGCAGGATGGGCCTGTATAACTATACTTACATAAATCTAAATCGTTGTTCAGGTAAATAAATTACTAGGACATCCTTTAATAAATTCCTCAAGGACATTAGATGATGAGCAGTGTGATCACAGCTCTCTCCAGCGGAATAAAACCATTCCCTTCTCACTTCATGGCCAAAACATTTCCCTCACAGCCACCTGATTGGTAAGTACCTGCAGGTAATATCTGTCAGCTGTGAGACTCCAAGCTCATTGGGTGTTATGATTCATTTAAATATGACCCTCCTCCACTCCTTCTCTTGGCCAATCAGCTTACCTCTCCCGACTCTATCATACATAAAATCTCCAACGCATTTGTATCCTTACCAGACTACTAGTCCAGCATTTATATTACTCCAACCAGCCAGCCAACCAGCCAGCCAGCCAGCCAGCCAGCCAGCCAGCCAGCCAGGCAAACAGACCCCAAGCTAGAATGAAAAAAGTGACACTAGGATAGTGATAAGAGTCTCACTGGGTTCTGGTGAATACCAACAGCTCAGCAGAAAACCTCAAGTGTTGGGTCACTTCCTGTCTGTCTCTGAGACACTTCCAGGGTGAGCTGGGTCACTCTGAAAGCTGGAAAAATACGAGCAAACCACTTGAAGCTGTCACATATAATGATTGATTAATCTTGCAATAGATTTGTTAAATGTGAGGCTTTAATTATTATACATTATCGGACAGGTTTTGCATTACATTTTAGTACACGTGTACGACCAGCAGCAGTGACGACTCCCTCCCCTGTGGCTCCCCCTGCTGGTGGGTCTGGCTCTCTCAAGCTCCGCCTCCCCCCCATCAGCAATCACCACCAAGCGCACCTGTTTCTTGTTTGGGTCATTAGTGTAGATGTATGCATGTCTGTTGGTTCGGTTGGGGTTGTAACAGGCTCCTAGGGGCAGGGCTGAAGTCATGCAAAGCTAGAAAAAAAGCCCCTCATCAATGAGAAGCAAAGTTTGCAAAGGACCCTAAGGATGGGACCATAGAGGAATAGAGTACGGTCTTCTTCTCTGATGAGACATTTTTAGCTTTGCCCAACACCTGGTTGTCTAATGGTTAGATGTAGACCTGGAGAGGCCTACAAGCCACAGTGTGTCCCACACACTGGGAAATGTAATGGAGGATCAGTGATGATCTGGGGATGCTTCAGCAAGGCTGGAATCGGGCAGATTTATATTTGTGAAGAACACATGAATCAAGCCAAGTACAAGTTTATCCTGGAAGAACACCTGCTTCCTTCTGCTCTAACAATGTTCCCCAACTCTGAGAATATTTTTTTCCAGCAGGACAATGCTCCATGCCACACAGCCAGGTCAATCAAGGTGTGGCTGGAGGACCACCTGGTCACTCCTGTCAGTCTTACAGGTCCTATTTTATACAATTAACTATAGTCCAATTACATTTTACTTCTCTCAAGCTGCCAGGCCCAAGCAGCTGTGTGCACAAAAGCCCAACTCGCTGTAACAACTATGATTGCAATGTTGGGGTATTTATTTGAGTAACAGCCCCACCCAATAGACTGCATCATTTCCTGTGGGCAGTGGCCTCAGAAAGAAACAAACAAACTACAAGAAGAACACCTGAAAACATTTAATACTACATTTAAACAATCAAACTGCTCTTCAGGGAAAAACGTCCAGTTACCCACAGCTGTGACTGAACCACAAATGTCATGGTGAGCTTTTTGGTTTTATGGTAGAGTAAGTCACCATCTCCTGGTTGGAGGGTTGTCCTCTAACAGTAGAGTACATAACACTGTCTGGTTGGTTACAGACATCTGAGTCTCTACTGAAGGAAACACTGTCATATTGGAGACAGGATGGGTCTCTGGGGAAGTTAACGGTAGCATAGCTCACACTGTCCGGAGCCTCTGTGGAAGAAACAACGTTGGAGTAGATGTTATCTGGATGCTGATTGGTTGCTGTGGCGTCAATGTTGTTGATGACGAGTGCTGTGTCTGGGTTCTGATTGGTCTCTGTGGAGTAGATGCGGTTGGTGATGGTGTCTGTGTCTGGATCCTGGTTGGTTGTTGAAGAGCTGGGAACCAATGTTCTGGCAGGTTGTTTGGAAGCTGAAGTGGAAAAAGCATTGTGTTCATTGATTTAAATATGTTCAGTTATTTATTCAATAATCAATACATTGTTTCATATGTTGTTTGTGTGATTAAACTGTACCTGTGGTCCTCCTATCTCTGTCGCTACTCTTTCTGAAGAACATGAAGAGCAGCAGAACCAGAAGAAGGAGCACCAGAACCACACCAACACCAGAATACCCCAGATTACCTATAATAACCTGACCAATGCCAGAATACCTCAGGCTACCTATAAGAACCAGACCAACACCAGAATACACCAGATTACCTATAAGAATCAGACCAACACCAGAATACACCAGATTACATATAAAAACAAGAACAACACCAGAATAACCCAGAATACCTATAAGAACCAGCCCAACACCAGAAAACAGTAGATTACTTATAAGAACCAGACCGACACCAGAATACACCAGATTACCTATATGAACCTTACTGACACCATTAAAACCAACAAAATGGGGACAGGGGCCAAAACAGTTGGACAACCAGTGCTTTAGAGAGGCAGAAAACAACAGACGGGTTGGTATTGAGGAGAGCAGAAAATACAGAGGAATCGTTGGTGGTGAGGAATCAATATACAGAGTCATTGTTGGTGAATCATTGTATATTGACTCCTCACCACCAACAATGAGTCTCTATATTGACTCATCAACACCAGAGTCATTGTTGGTGGTGAAGAATCAATATACAGAGTCATTGTTGGTAAATCGTTGATGGTGAGGATTCAATAGGAATCATCAGATTATTACACCTGCAAAGTATCAGGAAAAGTCACAGTGTTTTAAAACAGTTCTTTAATGACCTTCACCTCCGGGAGCTGAAAGATTATGTCACCAGAAGGTGATGTAGTTTATCAGGGTTCGATTCCTCGGTAGTTGTAGTCCATGCTCCAGAGTGGTGCCTGGTACTTGTAGTTCTATACATGTCACAAGTTGCATCACTGATATTGTTCTGTGTTACCTTGGGTTCCAGACGTGTCTGTGGGTGGAGGTGCTGCTGTTACTCCCACAGTTCCATTGGTGCCTCCTGCTGATACGTTAAAATAACAACCTATCAGAGAGGGACAGGTACACAGTGTGTGTGTTACGGTGTGCTCTCGAGTTTGTTTGAGTTAGTGTGCTTGTGTGTGAGTGTGCAAGTTAACTCATACTTTTTTGTTTGTGTGCGAACGGGAAGGTGTTGGGTTTGGTTTTGGTTAAAGAAGTAAACACCTCGTGTGTATCAGAGGAAGTGATCTCAACTTTGTGTGGGGGGCAGTAAGAGAGTTAAGGAGGTTACAAAGAGGTTACATGAAGACAGAAACAGAGAGAAGTAGGACATGGACAGGAAGAGAATTATAACAAAGACTGAACAGAAAAGAAAGGCTGAAAAAGAGAGAGACAGGAAATGATCGATAGATGAGATGTGCTAATGAGAAAAAAGGAGGAAAGAAAGGTATGAGAGAGACTTGAGCAATAAAGACAGTGGCCCAAATTAAAAATCTTTGCATATGATCAAAATTGATCTCAATTGAAACAGTTGTAAGATAATTTGACCTACAAAGCTGGCATTTATCTATATTATCTGTGTCATTACACAGAGACCGGGTGAGCCAACATAAAAAACTAGATAATACTTAAAAAAACAACAACAATCATAACAGCCTTGATAACAACAACAACCACAATGATAATAATAGGCAATAAAAAATAAAATGGAAAGGAATAACACATGCAAACGTACCACAGTGTTAAATAGTGTGTCACTACTTAAATAATGTATAATAAATTAATTTCACTTTTGTGAAATGTATTCTATGTCTTATTTCTGTTGTTTATGTTTGAAAGATATACATTTTTGTCTCACTTTGGTTTTCCTAAGTATTTCAAGCCTGTAGTATCAACATACAACATACTCCTGAATATCATCCTATATGGAACCACCCCTGACAGTGAGGGAAACAAGTATTTGATCCCCAACTGATTTTGTACATTTGCCCACTGACAAAGAAATGATTAGTCTATAATGTTAATGGTAGGTTTATTTGAACAGTGAGAGACAGAAAAACAACAAAAACATCCAGAAAAAACAAATTTGTTTACATTGATTTGCATTTTATTGAGTGAAATAAGTATTTGATCCCATCTAAATCTGAAAGATATCTGGCTTGCAGGAATCTTTTATACAGGTAACAACTGAGATTAGGAGCAGATTCTTAAAGAGAATTCATGGAAGTCATAGCTTTCTGTCCAACAATGAGTGCAGTTGATGTATTCCTGAATACATTTAATGCCAAATATTGATTGTTTCACAGAGAATTGATTGTTTCACAGAGAATGACAAAGGGTTAATAAGCAGTTTTAGGCTATAATTTATGCGCAAAACTGTCAATTCATAGGTTGATGATCGGCACAGCTGCATAAATTACGAGTGTGTCATATCATGTGTGAATACGGACAGGTGCCATGCGTTCTCATTGCTTCATATGATTAGTCAATCTCTGATGACATTTACGCTAATTTGGATGGTGTGACAGTTTTGTAAATCACACTTGGAGATGATCGTATATCTCGTCCGATACTCTGAGATCTTTTCTGGAATTAACGAGGGCCACTGTGAGAGATGTGGGTTGTAGGTGGAAGTACATCGGGATGTGACATTTGACATCCTAATGCTTTTCTAGGCTACCTGTAGTGGAGTCAGAGTCAGTTTCCATGGGGATGGTTGTTGATGGATGTGTCATAGAGGGGAGAGGTCTGGAGCTGATGGAGGCAGGTTTACGAGGAGGAGGAACTGACAGGGGAGTGAAACATAAAGAGGGAAGAATACATCAGTAAAAATGATGATAAAATGTACAAATTGTAATTATATAATTAGCAGATAAAATGTTCTAAATGTAATAAAGTATTAAATGAAAGATACATGTTGCATACATTCATCCAAACCAACCTCTGGTCACAGTGATTGTTACTTCAGCTTTTGGATCCCAAGTCCATGCATCTATAAAACACCAGTATGTATCAGTGTCCTGTATTATCAGGTTACTGATGATCACAGTGAAGACTCTTCTCTCTCTGTCATCATACAGAGAGTATCTCCCACTAGAAGTCCATGATGACGGCTGATTCGTATGGATAACAGAAACCCGGTGGGCCCAGATCCCTTTATAGAAGGACTTTGGATATGTCTCCCATCCCTGGTCATAAGGACACTCAATACTAGCTGATCCTCCTTCTTGACCTCTTCTTGTTATCACCTCTGATGTCACACAGACTGCAGCTACAACAGAAACAGATAGCATGCAATGAATATTCCTCATTGGGATGGTGATATTGAAAGTCTCTCACACAGAGCAACAGACCGCATGTCCTGGAGATCTCAGATGTAATTATACATTTTCTCTCCCACATCCCAGTCATGGTTGCTATGTACTCCAATGTTTCTACACATTGAGCCTCCAGGGAAACGTGTTTATAGGACCATTGCATGTTAAATGACACTGAATGTGACAGTTGAAGTTCTCAAGGACAAAGGTAACACCATTTTCTCTGAGAAAATGTATCTCTTTATCCAGTGTGTTCACAGCTTTCAAACCAAAACCACATGTGCATACAGAAACACAAGTGGTCCTAAATCTCTCTCTCTTATCTGAGTTCTATGTTCTACTTATTCAGATGTCAGGTTAGATTTCATTAACACCAGTGCTGAAGATAATTTATGACTAGTGCCCCATGTAGAACATACCAACTGGACATAAATGTCCAATCAATCTAGAGCTTTGATGGAGCTTTCAACTACCTCCAGCCAAGTACAGACTAAACACAAAACACATCCACTAAATTACTCATTACTCACCACACAGAAGGAAATGGATGACTGATCTGAGGTTCCTCATTATGTTCTCAGACTCGTGGCGACTACCTTTTTATCAGTGGTTCTTCTCTCTGCAGTCCTCTGTCCAACCCTTACAGTCACCAACACACACTGCCTCCCTGTCAGTCTCTCTAAACACAACTCAGTACTCGTTTAAGAGGTCTTGTAGATGTTGAGTCCTCTAGCCGGTATCATTCTCTCGCTGTGTGGTTTGGAGTCTGGTCTGTTCCTGTCACTCGTCTATGTCGCTGTCTGTGGTTTCACATTGTGTTAGAGTGGGGTTGTTAGCGTGTGCATGTATGTTTGTGTGCGTGTGCCACGTTTGTAGGTCGTCATGACAGCAGAGAGAGAGTAGGGAAACATCCATTTATTACTCCTGGACATGAACAAAACCAACAAAAGGAGAGACAATCGTGAACTGAGGCATGAAACTCAATAATCCGACAGCAGTCAGGGGTGGCAGCTGGACCCTCATCAAGGCCCTGGAGGAACCAACTAGGGAACAGCACCAGGATCAGCGGGCATGAACCAGAGGCCTGGTTGGGTGTTGCCTCCTCGCCCACCTCCTCGCCCACCTCCTCGCCCACCTCCTCGCCCACCTCCTCGCCCCTGATGCCAGGGCCTCAGACCTTCCCTCCACATTTGCCTGAGGCGCTTGAAGGACTCTTCGTCCTCCTCCTCTGCAGCAGCGCCTCCCTAGTGGTGAAGCCACAGAGCCGCCTGGCCTGCTCCTTCCAAGGCCGGTTAGAGGAGCACCGTGGTGGCCGTCAACCCCCCGAGGATGGGGGCCGACGTGCACCTCCTTCCTCCTCCTTGTCCCTGGTCTGCAGTAGCTCCTGAACGAGTCGGAGGATGGGAGCACCCGGTCATCGTCCTCCGATGCCTCTTTGACACTCCTTCTCCCAAGGCTACAGGGGCTCCCCCCCAACGACCCCCTCTGCCGCACCCCCAAAAGAAACATATGGTGGGGGGTCTTCTGGGCTGGTCCTTGGGGTCCAACTCTGCATGATCCTTGGCTTGTGGATCATTCTGTCACAGATTGTCGTAGTTCTCCTCTTAGGTACAACAACAAACAGAAGGAGACGCAAACCAAGAACTGAGGCACAACACAACTGGCACAAACTGAGTCAGGCAAACAAGGGTAACGTTAGTAGGGTCCCTGATTAGAGGCAACGCAGTGCAGCTGCCTCTATTTGGTTACAATAAAAAAGGCAGCGCAGAGATGCCTAGAGGACCCCAATACTCCTACTTTACGTGTGGTGGGATTAGTATATTTTAAGTGGAGTCTTGAGGTGTTGTGATGAGGGTTTGGTAGGTGGAGTCTTGACGGACCGGGTTGAGGGTTTGGTAGGTGGAGTCTTGAGGGACCAGGTTGAGGGTTTGGTAGGTGGAGTCTTGAGGGACTGGGTTGAGGGTTTGGTAGGTGGAGTCTTGAGGGACCGGGTTGATGATTTGGTAGGTGGAGTCTTAACTCTCATAACCCCAGCTCCGCGGTTCCGCGGAGTTGGCTACTGCGGTATACTGTTATTAATAGATTATGAAGTTATATAAATTTCCCTTACCGTTAAATCTCATAGATCCAGGCTATTTTAGGCCGGATTTCACTACATGCACATTTGGGGTCCTAGAATAATTTCTTTAAAAGAAAAGATTTATAGTGAGTGTATATGGGTATCACAACCCCTTTGGCAAAAAAAAGCAAAAAAAAACACCAAAAAAAATGACACTATTTTGCACCTCCATTCCATTACATGGGAAAAAAAGTTTTACGACCCACATTTTTGCATTAGTGAATGCAAATTTATATTTCAAATATGTATGAAGTTTTGTGGGATAGTTATTTTCTGATCTATCCATGCCTTTATAGTGATATTACAGTGTTTTAGGCTGAAATAAATGGATAAAATAATGAAGAAGGTCGAAAATATAGACACCCCAATAAAAAAAGTCAGTTCCTCTACCAAGAAATAAACCCTTATAAAATAATTTAGAAAGACATTACATTCCTCCTTTTATACCGCAATACACCTACCGGCCAATAGAGGGAAGCACTAGATCGGTATTTTGCATTTATGTGCAAATTAAAAATATTTTTATTGAATCCTTACTGTAATTTTCCAAGAAAACCCATAGTATTCCCATACCATGTAGATAGAATAATATTTTTTTATCATTTTTTTATATACAAACGATGATGTGGGATACCATTGTTCATAAATAGCGTTGTACTTACCTCATATGTGGATGGTTCACGTCTCTGAACTGTTGGAGATGTCTAGCCATTACGCTTACGCATTGTATCCAAAACTGTTTCCATACAAATTATCATATTCCAAATACTTTTACCCGTTCAAATCTAGTCTAAAACGTTCATCTATAATGTCCTTTTTCGGAATGAAAGCGATGCAGGAATGAACGCGACGCAAGTATTTGTTGATCCTCCATTTCGTCTGCAGCTTGGGTAGGGTTGTGCCTTATACCATGTGATATCCTGGGAGACCTTATCTGCATTGCTATTGGAAGCCAGGCATCAGGTGACCTAGCACAACGTTGCTAGCGTAAGGTCAATGAAGAATAGGCTATGGAACAGCAGATGCACTAAACTCCATTACATGGCGTGCGTAACGGCCACCATTTTGGTGCAACCTGGTGATTTTCTTACGT
>JACXGJ010008268.1:0-13713 GCA_016801105.1 Esox niger | reverse complement strand
GGTGACCGGGTTGAGGGTTTGGTAGGTGGAGTCTTGAGGGACTGGGTTGAGGGTTTGGTAGGTGGAGTCTTGAGGGACTGGGTTGAGGGTTTGGTAGGTGGAGTCTTGAGGGACCGGGTTGAGGGTTTGGTAGGTGGAGTCTTGAGGGACCGGGTTGAGGGTTTGGTAGGTGGAGTCTTGAGGGACCGGGTTGAGGGTTTGGTAGGTGGAGTCTTGAGGGACCGGGTTGAGGGTTTGGTAGGTGGAGTCTTGAGGGACCGGGTTGAGGGTTTGGTAGGTGGAGTCTTGATGGATCGGGTTGATGGTTTGGTAGGTGGAGTCTTTGGTTGATGTGTCTGGTTTGATTACGGGCCCTGGGGAACACAGCACAGACATACAGTACAAACACTCAACATACACCCTTCATACATTATCATTCATTATCAGATATATACAGTACAAACAGTCAGACACCCTCTGTTCATTATCATTCATGGTCACATATTTACAACACAATACATACAGTCAACATATCAGGTTCCATGAAACGCATTTCAAGTTCTTCGCTAATCTCAGTTTTGTGCTTTTGGACTGTCCTCTTCAATTTAGACCACAGGATTTCAACTGAATTCCAATCTTCTTGGAAAACTGTCAATTCAGTGTAAATAGATGAGGGTTACTCAACAGATATGCTGTCTGTCATCCATTTGGGGATCAGCAACAGGATGAGACCCAACACCAACACAGCCTGACTCACACACACCATGATGACCACTGGAGTACCTAGAACTACAAATACCAGACTCACACACACCATGATGAACACTGGATTAACTAGATATTAATAGACAGCTGAAATCTTACATCATACAAGAATGGGAAAACATTTCACTTTCAAAGCAACAGCAATGGGTCTCAACAGGTGATGCAACACTCTGGTAAACATGCCCCTGTCCCAACTTTTTTTAAGCGTGTTGCAAGCAAAAATTTCAAAATGGACATGTATTTCTTAAAAAAAAAATGACATTCAGTTTCATTATTTGAAACGTACTCCTTGAACTATTTTCAGTTACATATAGTTATAAATTATCTGGACAACATTGCATTCTGTTTTTATTAGCAGTTTACACAACCTTTAGTAAACAACCTTAAAATTGTTTAACAACTTTAAAATCACAACTAAAATATATTATTACTCACCACATACAGTAGAAGAACATGGCTGACAAATACGAGTTTCCTCATTATGTTTTCTGTTTGGTGGCGACTCTCCCCCATCATAAACACACATCTGAGGTCCTTCTCTAACTTTTGTCCTCTATTGAGTGTCTCAATTTTTCTAATTTTTCACTCTCAGTGCCTGGACACTTCCTTGTGGGCTTCTTGTTGTGTGCATTTTTGTGTGTGTGTGTGTGTGTTTGTGCGCTTTAGAGAACACAACTCAGTCCACGTTTATTATGTTTAATACGTCCTATAGGTAGCTTATCAAATATTTTAACCCACTGTTTAGAGAACACCACACACACACACACACACACACACACACACACACATACACACTCACACTCACTCACACACACACTCACACACACACTCTCACACACAGACACGGTATTAGTTTGAAGAACAGTTCCAGTGTTTGGTAAAATTTATTGAAAGGCCGTCACAGGTTGATCATTACTGAAATACATATGAAAATAACAAAGAAATGGCTCAGTAAATTCCAGCCCACAGAGAAACAGACAGCATGTCCAGAATAGTCCTCAGTCAAGATCAATCAAGATCAATGGTCATGTTTTAGCCGTCATTTAAAGGTCAGTAAAACAATCCTTTGCATTAAGGCACAACCCCACACTAGAAGTGGATGTCATGGTGAGCTTTTTGGTTTTATGGTAGAGTAAGTCACCATCTCCTGGTTGGAGGGTTGTCTTCTAACAGTAGAGTACATAACACTGTCTGGTTGGTTACAGACATCTGAGTCTTTACTGAAGGAAACACTGTCATATTGGAGACAGGATGGGTCTCTGGGGAAGTTAACGGTAGCATAGCTCACACTGTCCGGAGCCTCTTTAGAATGATCAATGTTGGAGTAGATGTCATCTTGACGCTGATTGGTTGCTGTGGCATGGTTAGCGTTGATGTCATGTGTATCTGAGTGCTGATTGGTGGAAGTTGAGTAGATTGGGTTGGAAGATATCCTTTTGGTGCAGACAGATGCTGTGGGAGTAAAGATGACAGTGGTGTGTTCGCGTGTGTTGGTGTAATCCAGGTCTAACAGTATGTGTGTGTGTGTGTGTGTGTGTGTGTGTGTGTGTGTGTGTGTCTAACCTTTACGCATCTTTGATCTGTTCCTTTGTCTGAGGAATATGAGGAGAAGGAGGACCAACAGACCAACCACCACCACCAGACCAGCTCCCACAGACACCAAAACATCTGGAGAACACAATAACACAGGAGTCACACACACTAACACATACACACACACATACACACACATTTATATACCAACACATCACACACATAAACACACACATTAATGTATTTGTCACACACATACATGCTCAGGTGAGAAGTTCTGGGCAGAGACAAACATTTTTGTCTCCTTGGAAGCAGGATAAGAAACACTGGATTAGAGGATACCTGGTGCCACGGCAACCATTGTCGTGCTGACTGTTACAGTGGGGCGGAGACTCGTCCTGGTGATGTCAGGCGTAGTGGAAGGAGCTAAAGGGAGAAATACAAAATCACCACAAGTCATTGTTTGACATGTTTGAATAATAGAGAAAAGTAGAAGAAAACCCCACTAAATTAGTTTATTCAACTCCCCAAAGATGAATGAATTCATATTGGATTCAGGCTCTACATTGCATCAATGGAGAATGTATGATGATGACACAGAATAGGTTCAACTGTACATTGTGTGTAACTAGCAAAATAATGTAACGTTGAACCTAGACGGGAGCTAACGGTTGCTAATGCCAGAAAAACACTAGTTCAAGCCACTTAAAGCAAGTTAAAGTCAGCGAATGCTTACTAACATCAGCTAATGATAGTTAAACAGATTATGCTAGCTAACTCTAGCTAAAGCTCTTAAACTGCTAATAATGTATGACTGATTAGAACTCTATGACTCCTAAAACTGCCCGTAACTTATTGACCAAAACGTTTTTGCTTTCATGAGTTAGGACACTTTAGACTTTATTGCTAGTGAAAATGTCTGCTGACCAGAGAAAAAGGTTAGTGGTAAACAGGCTCAATATAACTGTTTGCATACTTTAAAGATTTAATAGCACGCCAATCATTTATTTTTGTGACAATCAAGTTAACAACCTCTGAGGGCTGTTTGAAAAAGTGTCCTAATTTGTTTAAGAGAAAGGTGGTATAAGGAAGTTGGTATGATTACATGGGAGGGACCAATGTGTCCCTGGTTGGTTCCCTACTCGGGGGTGTGGTCACGTTAAGCCACTCCTCCCCACGTGTGTCTATAGGGAGGTTGTGTGTCTTCTTTCTGTGCTACCTCCCACTGTACTGTATGGTGTCCCTGTCTGCTGCATGTGGATCGCACCAACGCCCCCAAAAGCAGACAAGGTTCCCTTCCCATGGCCAGCCAGAAGGCCCCGCCCCTGCACTGCTGTCTTCCAATCCGGACATCGTCAGGGGAGGTATTTATGCGCTGCTAAGGAGCTGCTCAGGGGGGCAATTGGAGAAAAGAAGCCTAAGCTGAAAAAGCAGCTCTGGGAGAAGCTGAGGATGCTGGAGAGGAGAAAACAACAGCAAGGAGAGGAACCCCAAACCATGTGACCCTCACTGCTGCTGACCCACAGGAAAACAGGAGCCAAAGAGGGAGAACCAGGAGGAGGTTAGGGAGCCGTGCCCTTTCCACCGCCTCCCCAGTAAGGAGGTTTGTTTTCTGGTTTTTTGATTACTCAGTCACCTCCTCCACTACCACTTCTATTTCTGTTAATACAACACACTCCCGGGTCCTGAACACTTACAATGGGTCAGTTCTCTGTGTGTACAGGAACCGATGTGTGTAGTAATGGAAGAACCAGAAGTGCTGTTGATACTGACAACTGAATAGGAAGTGATTATGTGCATGAACGTGCAGGTAATGTCCTCGCTGGGACAGAGAAATGTGGCAGTGTTCCGCCATAACCCAGAATATTGTGGACATTATTACTTTTCAGCATTATTCTAATATCCCCCCATCATGATAAATAATATTATCATGAATTCAAGCATAAAAAAGTGCTAATACAAAATATGCTAATTCTATTATTTATTCTGAGCAACCAAAGAGAATTTACTTCCTGTACTGAAGAGAAACAAAATAATAAAAAATGTTATTTTTGGGTAACATAAGACATGGAACACATACTTTTGAAAACGCTGAGATGCTCTTATTATCAGCCAATAATTATCAAATTAAGGCATTCCTACAAAATTGTGAAATTTAGTTAATCAGCATGATACTACAAACACAACATCATGAACACGTACCTTCCACAACCCTGAGGTTCACCTTTTGATATGAGTCCAGGCCAACTCTGTCCACTCCACACCAGTAGGTCCCAGAGTCTGACTCCCTCAGGTTCTTGATGGTCACAGTGAAGACTCCACTTCTAAAGTCAAATATACTGTATCTTCCTTTCTCAGTGTAGTTTTTATTGCCAGTAGTCTGTATGAGAATATCTAAACCAGTGCAGGACATCTTGCAGAAATACTTGTTGTTGGTTGATGCCAATGTGTGTTTACATTTAATTCCCACCTGTCCTCCTACAACTCCAGTCACTGTCAGATCCTGGGACCCAGCTGGACACACAGCTGTCACATGAAAACACGAGAAAGAGTCCAGTTCATATGTAGACATCAACCTTTCACCCCAACACATGTATGTAACATTACAGAAATACAGGTTTTATCATGAATACAGAACACATTCAGTAGTTAGCTCACCCAACAAAATGGCTACCATACTGATGGATACTTTCTCCATGCTTCTCTTCACCCTCGACTCTTCACCCCAGATTTCTAATGTCATTTTAACTCCTTCTGTTACACTCTTTCTCTGCTTCTTTTCTCTCTAACTCTAAACAGTTAGTGTTGTCTTTTAGCTGTTTCCCCGGTCACATTTTCCACTTCCTATTTTTCACCACAATTTTTCTGTTATACTTGAGCATGTCTTTTATAATGGGCACTCCCTTGTCTACCAGCGGAACTGAGATACACTGTCACCATGGTTTCACCCAGGAGAGTCAGCTGGACACAGTACATGTACACACACACACACACACACACACACACACACACACACACACAAACACACAATGTGGACTTTATCAAGTCTTTTTTAATGGCATAAATGACACATACTGGAAGAAGTATCTGATTATCAGTCATATAAAACCAAACAGGTTTGTGGGTTAGAGGTTATCAGTCATATAAAACTATAAAGGATTGGGTTAGAGGTTCCCCATCATATAAAACCATACAGGTTTGTGGGTTACATGTTATCAGTCATATAAAACCATACAGGATTGGGTTAGAGGTTCCCTATCTGCAACTGAAGCTTCCTGAAACCTTTGAGGTGTTTGTCAAAAAAACTAAAAATTACTAAAAGTTTATGCACACAGTGTAGATGAGGGTCAAAGCCCCTCCCAGTAGGGTTCACATCGTTTCATGCAGCATTGTATAAACACACAGTGAAACACTAAAAGCAGGACACAGAAACTTGGAGATCTCAGGACTTCAATGACATAACTACACCTAACAGAACATTAGAATAAAATCTAAAACCACGAAAACAGAACAATGTGACGTGGAAAGAAATCCAAAGAACGACCAGCAAGATGCATGTATGCAGGATTTCTGAGCAGGCGTTGCTGTCATCAGTACAAAAATCAATGGAATTAACCTGCACTCTCTGCTGCCCCTACTGGACAATCAGTGCCATATGAATCCAATCCCGTTAAAACATTAACCAAGGCTTGACAAGCTATTCCTTTTCTCAATATTCTTTAAATTTTTACTACCAAATCACTCTATTTAAATGTTGTTTTACCATACATTTTTACAGGGTTACTACAATAATCTCTGTGTGAGTTTAATGCTGGAAATTTCTTAGTTACTTCTGTTGTGGGCGTGTTTGCTGTGCTGAGGGTTTGGTAGGTGGAGTCTTGGGTTGCCGTGGTGAGGGTTTGGTAGGTGGATTCTTGGGTTGCCTTGGTGAGGGTTTGGTAGGTGGAGTCTTGGGTTGCCTTGGTGAGGGTTTGGTAGGTCGAGTCTTGGGTTGCCTTGGTGAGGGTTTGGTAGGTGGAGTCTTGAGATACCAATTGGAAGTTCTGGTTGTTTAGAGTGTCTTTAATTGATGTGTTTTGATTGATGACTGGCCCTGAAAAACAATCAAACTGTAACGGTGTGTGTGTGTGTGTGTGTTTGTGTGTGTATACATATATTTGTTTTATAGAAGGTCTACACAATAATATTATAGAGTTGTCAGTACGATTTTGGAAAATTACTTTGGGTTAGAAGTAGAGTTAGGGATTTGGGTTAGATTTGGATAAAAATATATAACATGGAAGGAATACTCACTTGATGCTTTCCTGACTCTCCTCCATTTACAGATCAGTAACAATCCCAGAATAAAAACAGCCAGACTCACAGAAACCATGATGACCACTGGAGTACCTGGAACTACAAATACCAGAATCTCACATAACATAATGACCCCTGTAGCACCTAGAACTACAAATACCAGACTGACACATAACATAATGACCCCTGGAGCACTTGGAACTACAAATACCAGACTCACACATAACATAATGACCCATGGAGTACCTGGAACTACAAATACCAGACTCTCACGTAACATAATGACCCCTGGAGTACCTGGAACTACAAATACCAGACTCACACATAACATAATGAACCCTGGAGCACCTGGAATTACAAATACCAGACTCACACATAACATAATGAACCCTGGAGCACCTGGATCTACAAATACCAGACTCACAGAACAAGCTTTTTGTTAAATCCTTTTTCCTTTTTATCACAAGTGATTGAGGTAATGCCTTAAAGCCTGGGGTTTTTTAATGTTTGACAGTGAACAACCTGAATGGCCAAAATCTGCTGTAAAACACCAGGCTGAAAGAAAAGCATTTAGCCTGGCAACATTTTAGCACAGCAACTCTTACCATTTAAGGTACTGACTGCTTCTAGTGGCGTTGCTGTTGTTTGTGCCTCCCAGTCTGTTTAGGAAAACAGGGCAGTTGTTCAAGAGCAACAGGACAGAGATTTGAAGCTGAGAGCAGCAGGCACGCACGCACGCACGCACGCACACCACCTATCATCTACAGACTGTTAAATCAGCTACACATCATTTCAATTTGACTCGTCTCCTGCTTGTGTGGGTGTGTCAGTGGGTGTGTCACTGAGTGTGTCACTGGGTGTGTCAGTGGGTGTGTCAGTGGGTGTGTCAGTGGGTGTGTCAGTGGGTGTGTCAGTGTTTAGTCAGGCATGTGATCTTAAATTGGCTACACATCATTTCAATTTGTCTCGTCTCCTGCTTGTGTGGGTGTGTCAGTGGGTGTGTCAGTGGGTGTGTCAGGTTTGGGTCATCTTTAGGAATGGTGGATTCGATTATAAGCTGAATTGTGAAGTGGCTGGGAACTTCTCTCCTTCTTTGGAACAGGAATAAGAACACTGGTTACCTGTCATTTCTGTCGGTGTCTTGCTGGTAGTAGTGGGAAGGGTTGACCTGGTACTGGTGACATCATACATAGTGGTTGGAGCTGATAGGCCAAAAAACATAGTCAGCTGATACGTTTAGAGACCCACATCCCTCCCCTAATGTTGTCTGATCATGTCAGAGACCCACATCCCTCCCCTAATGTTGTCTGATCATGTCAGAGACCCACATCCCTCCCCTAATGTTGTCTGATCATGTCAGAGACCCACATCCCTCCCCTAATGTTGTCTGATCATGTCAGGGACCCACATCCCTCCCTAATGTTGTCTGATCACGTCAGAGACCCACATCCCTCCCCTAATGTTGCCTGATCATGTCAGGGACCCACATCCCTCCCTAATGTTGTCTGATCATGTCAGAGGAGAGACCTGTGTTTAAATTATATAGACTTATGAAAGTATAGTGACATATCTTCATATTTTCAACTCCAACATGTAAATCAAATGATTTGTATTGATTCTCCAGAACAGTTCGTCTCCATTACAGGCACTGGGACCCAAAGTACTGCTGATTTTCATTCCAGATCACTAAATATTGGGCAAGTATCTGGTAGAATAGAAAACAAGCCGTAGTCTGTCCATAGTTGAGAACCCCTGCTCTGGACATCATAAGTTGGGCATTTTCACTTGTAATTGTTATGTATACATCCCATAGTTAAAATATGACTGAGGACAAGAATCCCCATCATGAACAATCAAAAACAAAAGAAAATGACAGAATTGTCTCTAAGACATGGAGGGAGCAGCTGAATGTATTGGAGGGAGTGTCTGTACGTAAAGGAGGGAGTGGCAGTAAGTAAATTAGGGCGTGTGTGTGAGTGAAGGAAGGAGTGAGAGGAAAGGGGGAGTGGCCATACAGACATTGGGGAGTGGGCCTTAATAAATGAGGGAGTGGCTGTAAGTATTAGAGAGATTGGCCATAAGTAAAGGAGGGAGTGAGTGTAAGGAAAGGTGGGAGTGGCTGTAATTGAGTGGCTGAAATTTAAGGAGGGACTGTGAGTGGCTGACTGGCATCTATTGGTCTACAGTATCAAAAGAACAGGAAGAGAAGTGTTTCGTAAGAGCAGTCATGCTGACAATCAAATGTATATGGAGGCATTTGTACTTTTATTACATAAATGAATGATTAGTGCATTAGAATTGGCTGATTGTGCTCTTTTTTTGGGACACGGCTGAAGGTGTCACACGGCCATAAATCAACCAATTGTGTTAGACATATCAGCTCTTAACCTCAGCCAATCATTATCATAGTAAGGCATTCCTACACAACAGTGAAATTAAGTTAATCTGCACGATACTACAAACACAACATCATGAACACGTACCTTCCACAACCCTGAGGTTCACCTTTTGATATGTGTCCAGGCCAACTCTGTCCACTCCACACCAGTAGGACCCAGAGTCTGACTTCCTCAGGTGCTTGATGGTCACAATGAAGTGTCCACTTCTAAAGTCAAATATACTGTATCTTCCTTTCTCAGTGTAGTTTTTATTGCCAGTAGTCTGTATGAGAATATCTGAACCAGTGCAGGACATCTTGCAGAAATATTTGTAGTTGTCTGGTGCCAATGTGTGCTTACATTTAATTCCCACCTGTCCTCCTACAACTCCAGTCACTGTCAGAACCTGGGACCCAACTGGACACACAGCTGTCACATGAAAACACGAGAAAGAGTCCAGTTCATATGTAGACATCAACCTTTCACCCCAACACATGTATGAAACATTACAGAAATACACGTTTTATCATGAATACAGAACACATTCAGTAGTTAGCTCACCCAACAAAATGGCTACCATACTGATGCATACTTTCTCCATGCTTCTCTTCACCCCCGACTCTTCACCCAAGATGTCTACTGTCACTTTAACTCCCTCTGTTACACTCTTTCTCTGCTTCTTTTCTCTCTAACTCAAGACAGTTAGTGTTGTCTTTTTGCTGTTTCTCTGGTCACATTTTCCACTTCCTATTTTTCACAATAATTTTTCTGTTATACTTGAGCATGTCTTTTATAATGGGCACTCCCTTGTCTACCAGCGGAACTGAGATACACTGTCACCATGGTTTCACCCAGGAGAGTCAGCTGGACACAGTACATGTACACACACACACACACACACACACACACACACACACACACACACACACACACACACACACACACACACACAGACAAACACACACACACAATGTGTATTTTCTTAACTCATTTTAATGGCATAAACGGCACATGCTGGAAGAAGTATCTGAGTCTCTAGGATAATGACTTCTTCCAAAGTGAGTCAATGAATTGGCTTTCAGAAATGGGTTAGACGTTCCCTATCTGCAACTGAAGCTTCCTGAAACCTTCGAGGTGTTTGTCAAAAAAACTAAAAATTACTCAAAGTTTATGCACACAGTGTAGATGAGGGACATCTGCAAGTCACAAATGTGTTTCCTCTGATAAGATTTTCTTAGCTGATTGGTAAAGCATGTGCACATTGACAAGGGGAAAACATTTTCGGCAGATTTTACGTTTCACATCTCCATTGTCATTCGAGTTACCTTACCTTTGTCTGTTGTAATATATTACATAATATATACATATTGGATCTCGTGCCTCTGCCGGTTCCCATTCAAGACTCCAATAGCACCTGCCAGAATTCAGCAATGTGGAATACGTAAGTTAGTTGTTGTTTGTAAAAGGAGGGGTCAAGTCGAGGTCGTCGTTGGAAAGCATCCTGTTACAGAGAACATTGGTAGCTCACATTGCACGAATGAAATCAGAGGTTTTGTTCATAAAACAAATTTGTAAAATAAACAATGAACATATACCATAGTTTGGTTTGTGTCCATTATTTGTTGTCTTTATTGTGAATTAGGGTTTAGACAGAGATTAAATTAATTTATTTATTGTGAATTAGGGTTTGGACAGAGAATAATTAGTTTATTTATTGCGAATTAGGATATGGATAAGGATTTAAAGAGTTTATTTTAATGTTTTATACAAAAACAAAGGCCCTCCCAGTAGGGTTCACATAGTTTCATGCAGCTTTTTATAAACACACAGTGAAACACTAAAATCAGGACACAGACACAAGGAGATCTCAGGACTTCAATGACATAACTACACCTAACAGAACATCAGAATAAAATCTAAAACCACGAAAACAGAACAATATGACGTGGAAAGAAATCCAAAGAACGACAAGATGCATGAATGCAGGATTTCTGAGCAGGCGCTGCTGTCATCAGTACAAAAATCAACGGAATGAGCCTGCACTCTCTGCTGCCCCTACTGGACAATCAGTGCCATACCAATCCAATCCCGTTAAAACATTAACCAAGGCTTAACAAGCTTTTCCTTTTCTCAAAATTCTTTACATTTTTACAACCAAATCACTCTATTTAAATGTTGTTTTACCATACATTTTTAGAGTGTTACTACAATCATCTCTGTGTGAGTTTGATGCTGGAATTTTCTTAGTTACTTCTGTTGTGGGCGTGTTTGCTGTGGTGAGGGTTTGGTAGGTGGAGTCTTGGGTTGCCGTGGTGAGGGTTTGGTAGGTGGAGTCTTGGGTTGCCTTGGTGAGGGGTTGGTAGGTGGAGTCTTGGGTTGCCTTGGTGAGGGTTTGGTAGGTGGAGTCTTGGGTTGCCTTGGTGAGGGTTTGGTAGGTGGAGTCTTGGGATACCAATTTGAAGTTCTGGTAGGTTAGAGTGTCTTGAGTTAATGTGTTTTGATTGATGACTGGCCCTGAAAAACAATCAAACTGTAACGGTGTGTGTGTGTGTGTGTGTGTGTGTGTGTGTAGAAGGCCTACACAATAATATTATAGAGTTGTCAGTACGATTGTGGAAAATGACTTTGGGTTAAAAGTAGAGTTGGGATTAGGGTTAGATTTGGATAAAAATATATAATATGGAAGGAATACTCACTTGATGCTTTCCTGACTCTCCTCCATTTACAGATGAGTAACAATCCCAGAATAAAAACAGCCAGACTCACACAAACCGTGACGACCACTGGAGCACCTGAAACTACAAATACCAGACTCACACATAACATAATGACCCTTGGAACAACTGGAATTACTAATACCAGACTCACAAACCATGATGACCACTGGAGTACCTGGAACTACAAATACCAGACTCACACATAACATAATGACCCCTGGAACAACTGGAACTACAAATACCAGACTCACACATAACATTATGACCACTGGAGTACCTGGAACTGCTAATACCAGACTCACAGCACAAGCTGTTTGTTGACAATTTTTTCCTTTTCATCACAAGTGATTGAAGTAATGCCTTAAAGCCTTGGGTTTTTTAATGTTTGACAGTGAACAACCTGAATGGCCAAAATATGCTGTAAAACACCTGGCTGAAAGAAAAGCATTTAGCCTGGCTACATTTTAGCAAAGCAACTCTTACCATTTTAGGTACTGATTGCTTCTAATGGCATTGCTGTTGTTTGTGCCTCCCAGTCTGTTTAGGAAAACAGTGCAGTTGTTCAAGAGCAACAGGACAGAGATTTGAAGCTGAGAGCAGCAGGCACACACACACACACACACACACACACACACACACACACACACACACACACACACACACACCACCTATCATCTACAGACTGTTAAATCAGCTCCACATCATTTCAGTTTGACTCGTCTCCTGCTTGTGTGGGTGTGTCAGTGGGTGTGTCAGTGGGTGTGTCAGTGATTAGTCAGGCATGTGATCTTTAGGAATGGTGGATATGATTATAAGCTGAACTGTGAAGTGGCTGGGAACTTCTCTCCTTCTTTGGAACAGGAATAAGAACACTGGTTACCTGTCATTACTGACGCTGTCTTGCTGGTAGTAGTGGGAAGGGTTGACCTGGTACTGGTGACATCAGACATAGTGGGTGGAGCTGATAGGCCAAAAAACATAGTCAGCTGATACATTTAGAGACCCACATCCGTTCCCCAATGTTGTCTGATCATGTCAGAGGAGAGACCTGTGTTTAGAGAGATTGAGCCTTTATTGACTATATGCTGCTGGTCCCATGATATAATAAAATAAAATGGGTAAATTATATAGACATGTGAAAGTGTAGTGACATATCTTCATATTTTCATCTCCAACGTGTAAATCAAATGATTTGTATTGATTTTCCAGAACAGTGGATCTCAATTACAGGCACTGGGACCCAAAGTACTGCTGATTTTCACTTCAGACCACTAAATATTGGGCAAGTATCTGGTAGAATAGAAAAAAAGCCATAGTCTGTCCATAGTTGAGGACCCCTGCTCTGGACATACGTTGGGCATTTTCACTTGTAATTGTTATGTATACATCCCATAGTTAAAATATGACTGAGGACTAGAACCCCATCATGACCAATCAAAAACAAAAGAACATGACAGAATTGTCTCCATGACATGGAGGGAGCAGCTGAATGTACTGGAGGGAGTGTCTGTACGTAAAGGAGGGAGTGGCAGTAAGTAAATGAGGGCGTGTCTGTGAGTGAAGGAAGGAGTGAGTGAGAGGAAAGGGGGAGTGGCCATAAGAACATTGGGGAGTGGCCATTAATAAAGGAGGGTGTGGCTGTAAGTATTAGAGAGATTGGCTGTAAGTAAAGGAGGGAGTGAGTGTAAGGAAAGGTGGGAGTGGCCATAATCAAAGGAGGAAGTGGCTGTAAGTAAAGGACTGAGTGGCTAAAATTTAAGGGGGGACTGTGAGTGGCTGGCTGGCTGGCATCTATTGGTGTTCAGTATCAAAAGAACAGGAAGAGAAGTCTTTCGTAAGAGCAGTCATGCTGTCATGTCCTGGCTATGCCCCTAGCCATCTTTGCGCTGGCTGGGGTCATAGTCAGGACATGGCCAAAAGAGGTGGCTCTAGCCACCTCTATGTGCTTTGGTTTCCCCAATTGGAGGCAGGTGTTCGTTATTGCCTCCAATTGGGGAACCTATTTATGTTGAGTGTTTTACCACAGTGGTGTGGTTTATTTTGGT
>JACXGJ010008267.1:0-27765 GCA_016801105.1 Esox niger | reverse complement strand
TCTCTCTTTCCATCTCTCTTTCCATCTCTCTTTCCACTTGTCTCCCAGCAGCTTTCTGTCCCTCCATCTCTCAGTCTCACTCTTCATCTTTATTCCCTTCCAACTCATTGCCTTCATCACGCTACATCTACCTGAATCTCTGTCTCTCTCCATACATTTATCTACATCTTTTCTCCTCTATCCCAATGTCTCTCTATCTCTGCTTCAAAGCTTCTAATGATGTCCCCTGTGACAAGTGCTGTCTTTTCAGTAGCCTTCTATAAACCCACACACACATATACACACACACACACACACACTCTCACACAAACACACAGACACTCTCAAACAAACACATACACATGCATACACAAACACATTAACTGTCTCTTTCTCACTAATAGGGATTTCCCAGGTGAAAGAAAGACAAGAGTGCAGTAATAAAGTTACTCAAATGTCTATCTGGTAGAGTAAAGACAGTAGGAAAATGTGTGTCCCAGGGTCCCCCGCGGGCAGAAACGATAGATCTGTCAACAATGTCACAAAATGGCTTCCAGGGACGAACAACAGAGGAGCTACAAAGACCTAAAGAGAATGTGTTATTCTCGATTTTAACTAATTATACTTCACCTACCTCCCTATTATTTTGAAAACATCTTGTTTAAACATAGATTACAGGGAGAAATGCCTCAGAAACACACACCAAATGACAGTTGAGACGACGAAAAGGTAATCCAAACCTGCTAGCGTTAGCGCAAAAAGAAAAATCTATGAAAAATATCCCTAAATCCTGTAGAAAACTACAAAACAAGGCGTAGTGATCCTAGCTAATAGATTGTAGCACTTAGCAGAGGTTCTTGTTCTAGTTGACAACATTGGTGAGCAAAAACATATACATATTCATGTTAAGTACAGAGTGTGGGATTCAATCCCGCAACCCTGGAGTTTGTCATCCAAAATCCCTGTGCCACAGTCATATCATCAACGTGTCAAAGTTATCCAAATCCTAACAGTGTTCCTCACTTACCGACAGTTGATACTGGCCTTTAAAGTGTTGCTGAACACTGACTGTAAGTCATGTGTATTACAGGAAGAGGAAATAGAGTTGATTAGTGGACTTTATAAAGCTTACATTTGCCATTTATACACTCACAGATCCTCCCCCAAGCACAGTCTCAAAGCAGCTGTATGCTTCGTTACATGAGCGCCGTAAGAAGATGAGGGGAAATGAATCTGTTACTCTATTCTGCCCGACTCCACAGGGAGAAGAGGTGGGGATGTGGACAATCCAAGAAATAAAAAAAATGGAAAAAGAGAATGTGAGAAACAGTGATGTGAGCGATAGAATGAACAGGAAAGACTGAGTGGAGAGAGAAGAGTTGAGGATGTGAGAGACAGAGAGAAGGAGGACAGAGTGGAGACCGAGGACAGGAAGAGAGGAGAGTGAGAACCGAGGTAGGAGAGAAAGACATTGAGTGTAGAGACAGAAAGTTGAAGAGTGGATCTGAAAGAATGAGAGAGGAGAAAGGAGAAGCAGAGAGAAGAGAGATGTGTGGATCTGAGAAAGAGAGGAGAAAGGAGAAGCAGAGAGAAGAGAGATGTGTGGATCTGAGAAAGAGAGGAGAAAGGAGAAGCAGAGAGAAGAGAGAAGAGAAATGTGTGGATCTGAGAAAGAGATGAGAAAGGAATTTACACTGACATTTTCCTCACCCGGACAAAGCTTTTAAATTAGCGGTGTGAACAAGCTTGTGTGTGTGCTGATGTGTTGCTCTTCCACACAACAACCTCTACATTCACCCAGCCCAAATGAACACACACACTCACACACCCTGTCACTGCTCCTTTCAGCTCCAGTCATAAATGAGAGAACATGCCCTGGGCTCAGCTCAGAGAGGAAGAGAAAAGAGAAAGAAGATAATGGAAAAATAGAGAAGACAGACAGCCAAAGGCTGGGACACACATTGAATAGGCAAGAAAGAGCGAGAGTATGCGAGAGAGATGGAGTGATGGTGATAGAGGAAAAAGAGTAGAAAAGGGAAGATAAAAGGAAACAAAAAACAGAGAGATGAGCCTGGAGGGTCAGTGGTGTAAAGCTCCTCCTTCATCATTTACTGTAGCTCTTTCTTTCCATCTCCCTCTTTCTTTACATTCCCCTCACCCTCTCTCAATCCAGAAGCAAACCCACTGAACATGAGAACATCTTGAAAGAGAATCTGTATGCTACATCAGTGTACCTCAGTCCATAGACAGGAGAGTTAGAGGTGAATTAGAATCCATGACCAGATGGATTGACATGTTCTCTTTGGCGCCCAGTATCCTTCAAATAGAGATCCTCCTAGCTAGTTGGGCAAATGTTATGATATCACAATATGTCTGTAGCTTGCCAGACTAAAGAGTTTAGATAACGTCATTACTGCCATGATGCACAGAATGTCTAAATGTCAACAAAGAAAATCACACGTTTCACCCACGGTCAGTCCCAAAACAATTTTCTGGGGTGTTTTGAACCTATTGAACATCTTGGCTTAAATCCAAAGCTTTTTAATCGCAATACAGCTCACTTCCCAGGGAACCAAATACCTACAGTGAAGCATGGGGGTGGCAACGTCATGTTGTGGGGATGATTCTCCAGGTCAGGGACTGATACTTGTCAAGATAGCAAGAAAATGAAGAAATGTATGTTATTTAGGAAAACCTTCAGCCCTCTCCAAGAAAGACACTAGCACAGAATTTCCCCTTTCAGTATCACAACGATCCTAATACACACCCAAAAGTGACTAAGGAATAAAAAGTGAGTGTCATTGCGTGACCAAATCAGAGCCTAGAGTAGAGGCAAGAAAAGTCCTTTTCGAACACAAAATCTCAGTTAGGTTTTAGGGGTATAATTGGAGACATAACAAGGATGAAATGTAATCAGTCTATACACAGTACCCATAACGACAAAGCAAAAACATGTTTAAGACTTAAAATATTAGATAAAACGCTGAAATACCTCATATAGAGTGGGTATAGACAGTCACCACCCCTTACAAAATGTTCATCTTTTGTTGCCATACAGCCTGAAATGAAAACACAAGAGAAACCACAGCAGATTAACATTTATACAGTGAAATACCCGGTTTGAAAAAGTGAGGTGGTTAACCAGCACCTAGACAATGTTCAAACATCACACGCATTTTCGCAGGCACACATGTTGAAACACTAGACCCATGTTGTTAGGCCCAAGATCCATCCCTTTTACATAGCTGGCCTACTTTGGTCACTGCTACCATTAGACCTTCATCCCAGTCAAGACCCTGCTTCGCCTATTGTTCATATACCCTCTGGGTCCAGGTCAAGGGAGAGGATGCCATTTTGGATCTCTGTGGTTATCAACCATGACGAGATTGCTTGTTTTTTTCTGAAAAGATCACAGTGGTAACCTTTAAACTATGTGCAAATGTACATATAAAGAAACTGTCACATGGCTGGGAGTAGGAAACAGGCGCAGAGACGTGGCGGTGATAATAATCCATTGTTTTTATTCAATGACAAGAAACCAAAATGAAAGCAACTTACCGTGACTGGGTATTGGCTAAACAGCAACTACAAACCATAATGATCCACACCGAGTGTGGGCAAACATTCACATAAATGTGTTCCCCAATTGGAGGCAACGATCTACACCTGCCTCCAATTGGGGAGACCAAACTTAAATAGAGATGCCTAGAGGCACCTTTTTCTGTCCTGTCCTGACTATGGCCCCAGCCCAGTGCAGAAATGGCTAGGGGCATAGCCAGGACGTGACAGAAACAAACATATACAGTGGGGAGAACAAGTATTTGATACACTGCTGATTTTGCAGGTCTTCCAACTTACAAAGCATGTAGAGGTCTGTAATTTTTATCATAGATACACTTGAGAGAGATGGAATCTAAAACAAAAATCCAGAAAATCATATTGTATGATTTTTAAATAATAAAATTGTATTTTATTGCATGACATAAGTATTTGATACATCAGAAAAGCAGAACTTAATATTTTGTACAGAAAGCTTTGTTTGCAATTACAGAGATCATATGTGTCCTGTAGTTCTTGTATATACACACCGATCAGCCATGACATTATGACCACCTACCTATTATTGTGTAGGTCCTCCTTTTGCCGCCAAAACAGCCCTGACCCGTTGAGGCATGGACTCCACTAGACCTCTAAAGGTGTTTTGTGGTATCTGGAACCATGATGTTAGCAGTGGATCCTTTAAGTCCTGTCTAGAAATAATTATTATGAAGTTTGTTGAAATAACAACCATTTTCATTTCACATTTTATTTTGTCTGCCAGAATCTCTGGCTGTAGCATTTCCAAAATTCATGATTCATGAACCAATTAAATTTGGTCAATTGGCTCCGTTCCAGTATTTCAGGAAGCTCTCCATTCCACAGAAATGATACATATCTCTTTTAGAACCTTAAGCAAAAATTACTGATACGGAAAACATGAAAATATATAACGTCAAATACTATTAATACATTTATAATACACATTAAACTGATAATCTAGGAATATAAATTAATAAAACATCAAACACGTACAAACACTCAAAATTGCTGCTGTATTGTCAGAAGGGTACGTTGTATCTCTACAAGTATGCCACTCAGCAATCCAATATGATCATCAAGCCAAATAATAACTACACCATTTTAATCTGTGTCCAAAATGGCTGCCTATTCCCTAAATAATACCGTCTGGACGGACGCTCATGATGCTGCTTAAGTGGGGAAATTGAAGCCCATTAATGTCTTACCTTTCCCAACGCCATACGTTATTCAAGACACCTTATGAATTTTAAACAGCCAAATCAAGAGGCAAATTCATAGCCTGTCTGAATACTCTTTAAACATGCATGACTTTCTGGATGATTTTAATCTCCATTCCCCGAATTAAGACATTTCTTTCTAATTCCCCAAATATCTCTTATTTGTTTCCTTCAAGAACACAGATCAACTATGAAAGAAAGCTATGTTATTTCCTCCCCAGAAATAACTCCTTAAGATATCTCCAAAAAGGAACAATGTATGTAACACTAACCACTTTGCCTCTGAAATACTTAAGTATGCAAGCTTGGAAGACATTCATGCTCAATTAAGTTTAAATACTGTCTCATAAAATGCGAGATCTAACATAACCAAAGATCTCTCCCGAGTGCGAGGATCTTCCGAGGGTACCCTGCTCCAAAAGATTGCCCCACAGCCCCACCCCTCAGCCCTGCTCCCCAGCCTCACCCCACAGCCCTGCTTTACAGCCTTGCCCCATAGCCTCGCTCCACAGCATCACCACACAGCCCTGCTCCAAAGCGCCACCCCACAGCCCTGCTTTACAGCCTTACCCCATAGCCTCACCCCACAGCCCTGCACAGCTCCAATTATCTTCAGGTGCTTCTGGATTTGGAACAATTTGAATCAGAATGTGGGTTTGGTTAACCTTTGGAACTGACTGGTATTTAATAGAATGTCTGTAAAAATAAAATTGTTATGTTTGTGTTCAAGCTAATTTAATTTGCATACACTTGATTTGCTGATATTAGAAATATTTGCAACCACATTTTTTAAATATACACAATTCCACACTTATCCAAGTTTCCCTCAGACAGTGGTTTGGCTGGCTCTGTTCTCTTATATGTCAACATGGATCTAATGAAAATGATACTTAACAAAGATAAAGCCTATAATAACAAAAGCAAGGTTGAGTAATGCAGCTTTAACAGTTTACGTGGCATAGTAAACAGATTACTCAGTGTTTTTAGTTGTGCATTAGAAAACTACCTCCGAATTCTTGCCTGCTCGAAACAGAGACATAACAACTGAATCTGAGTTCATCAGACACTGGGGAAGTAGATAAAGGGATTATTTGCCCAAATCTAAAAACATATCCCTTTAAGCCTTTAAGTATAGACAAAAGAAGGTTGCATAATGTGGCCTCAGCCGTTTAAATGATACTGTATAGAGATTACTCAGTATTCTCATAACCGGTATTTTGCTTACCTAATAAAAATGACATTGGCTTTAGGGGTTTTTCTCATAACGCTGCGACAGCAGAGCGATAAGTATGTAATATACAGTGTCGACTTGGTGATTGATGCTCTTTACTTGGCAGGGCTTGGTTTTTCTAGTACCTGCACTAAACTTTGGATGAACATACGTATACAGTACTGTGCAAAAGTCTTAGGCAAGTAAAAGTCGAACTAATGTCTTTTATTTGGATAGTAAGTGTTAATAAAATACTTCAACATTAAGGTGCCTAAGTCTTTTGCACAGTACATTATACCTCACAAAAAAAGAATGTCACACAAAGAAAATTGTAAAAACAGGCTTAAGACAATAGCATCAGTTTGGTTAAATGTTGTACTGTTTGGCCACTGGTGATGAGGTCACTGGTGATGAGGTCACTGGTGGTCAGGCATTTCTTCAGTTAATTGAAGTTTGCACTGAAGGTCAGCTGGCCCTGAATCTGTTCCGAAGGGGAGACTTGCATTCTCAGTAAAGCCACAGTGTGTGGGCCCGAGCATCGAGTCCAAGAATAACAGGTCTTTAAACATCGTCATCATCCTCGACGAGATACCAGGCTGTGAGTGTGTTAGGAAAGAAACGACGCCGTCCTTTTGCCCACCCACGCTGCCAGATGCCTGCCACACGTCAGCACACACACAAATACAGACACGCACTTTAACACCTCCACCCCCGTCTTCAGGGCTGGGGCGAATTTCCTGACTTTAAACCATTCACACCGGTCTTCCGCCCGTACAAACAGAACCTGTTCGCCCCCACCCCTGGACACAGTGGGAGACCGACGTATGGTACTGGGTGATGAGAGGAACCCACAAAAATCGAAGCAAGAAAGAAACAAAGAAACACATCTGTAACTTGTGCTGAAAACAGTTACTTTATTGAATATAGTTTGGTTGAACATAGTCTTTATAAGAACGCAAAAACATAAAATCTGACGAGGTACTTTACAGTCTGTCAACACGGTTGGCGAGGCACCACGTACCTTTCTGCTATGCATTTTCACTTTACATCAGAACCATTTCCACCACACAACGACTCACTCGAGCCAATTCAACTCAGATAAAATGTCCAAATGAAATAAACCGGGCAACCTTGCTGACGGGAAAAACACAACATTACTGGAAAGCCGAAAAATATGTATCGCGAAAACATTGCTGAAAAGCCGTCAACATTTGGGGGACGTTTTCATCCCGTTAATCATCCACTTCTGATCGTCCCTATGTCCCAACTGGTACTCTCCTCCTTAAGGGGCCCTAGCCAAAATAGTGCACTATAAAAAAAGAACAGTGAGCCGTTTAGGACCCAGAATTGACAGATGTCGATTTAGCTGTACTTAGGGGGACAGAGTGACTGAACGGTTCTTTGGTTTAATTCAGTAATGCAGACTGTATTGACACACACACTAAATCACACACACACACACACCCAGCCGGAGTCAGCCGCCAAGGCAACGGAGATAATGCTGGCCATCTCTTCACATCCTCAGACATTTCTCCCTCACGGCCAGATCTCAGCAGGCATTACCATACTTGGACGGCGAGGTGAGGTGAGAAAGCCAGCGTTCATTCCAAAGGCTTTGCATATTTAGCTGGAAAGTACATGCAAATGCATTTCACATTAGCATCTCATGTCCTCAGGGCAACACGGGGTGTTTCATGCCCGGGCGTGCGCACGTGTGTGTCAGGGTGATATCCAGCGTGCGAACAGCGTGTCAGGCAGCGAACGCATCGCACGAAACAGACTCACTCTCGGGGTGTCTTAGGTTCACAAGCACAGAGACAAATTTACCATGGTAATTTACCATGGAGACAAAGGAACAGACGTGGGGCTGTTAAAGGAGTCCACTGAACCTTCTGTAGACTGTCTGTGAGAAAATACAGCTCGTCTTGCAATAAGTAAAAATGCGGTCAACCCAAAGAAAAGATAGGTAATTGAAGGGAAATTGAAACCAATTTCACAGCTGGTTGCAGCTTGGGTGATCATATTCATGGCATATATATTTTCATAGATTTACAAAGTTCTTTTTACTAGAGGCAGTCGTTTCTAGAGAAAACGATTACATTCGCGCACAGCATTAAAATGCTAGCAGTAAACTATTACATTCGCGCACAGCATTATAAGTGCTAACAGTAAACAGGAAATGCGGTTTAAAACAACCATCCACTCAAACGTACAGAAATGTAAGTTCCGTGCAGCTCAGTTGGCAGACCATGGCACTTACAATGCCAGGGTTGTGGGTTTGATTTCCATGTGGGACTTAATGCAAAAAATGCATTCACTGCCTACTTTACATTGCACAGGATCAGAGTGTTGTCTAAATGACTGACCAGTAAAATCACAAGAAAAGCCTGTTGGTGTTACTTCCCACAACATGTAATAGCTCACTTAAGAGACTCAAGTCCATCCCCGTTTGCTGTTGTGGATCTTCATACGATGCCTTGGCTAGCCCGTTACGAAAATCAGCTTGGTTCTTTCTCCCCATACGTCTGCTCCCAGGTCCTCTGGCCATCCCGTTATCTTTCCAGGCATCCCTTCCCCAGGAGTGGTGCTCTGCACTGGGTCCGTCTTCACCGCGGACCCCATGGCGAAGCTCCCGGAAATGTCCCGTACTGCTGCTCCTTCCCGTAGAGCACCCCGCTACAGAAGCACAGGGGAAAACAAGCAACATATTAGCATGCACTCAGTCAGGCCAAGTTCTACACTGATGCTAATCAACGGCGTTCAATCTCCTCAAACGATCTTGATTAGCAGAATTAGCTCTGTTCCAACGGCTCTGAAACAAATGGCCAGCAAAGGGTGGTTGGCTGATCGTTCAAAATAATACCGCGACAGCTCTATCCGGCCAGGTTGGGAAGGACTCTGTGCAGCTTGTTTAAAACTCCAACCCCAATTAAGAAGAACAGGCTTTAATGTAGTACTGACACCACTGCCGCTTGGGCTTTCTTTGGTTCCCTTCCAGAAGGCTTTATTATACACATCTCCCGAAGCTCCCATGATGACTCCGTCATAACCGATTTCTACTAGCTATCAGTATAGTGCCCGACTGGGATTGGCCAATGGGGGCGAGGGGGCGTGGTGTTATCAAAGCAGGGCTGTGAGCAAGACGATACCCTGTTCCCTAAGCTGTGCATTCGTTCTGATCTAGGGACTCTGGTCAAAAGTAGCGCGCCGTCTAGGGAACGGGGTGCGATTTGGGATGCATAAATCGTTAATATGTCTACATGAGCCTGGCTATATTGCATGGGTGCCATGGGGAGGCTCAGTACGAACTGTTACCCCAGCCTGAACTACGGCTCATTTTCAACATGCTAACTGGGCTGCGACAGCTCGGAACCTAGCTTTGCGCGGCCATAACTCAAACAACGCCGCTGTCACAGCTCCCTGGGGTTTTTGAACGGACCGCTGGCTACCCGTGGCCATATTTTCATTGGATGTCGCATCTCGAAAACCCTGTCGGCGCTCTGTGCCTGGAGCCGGAGCACAACACAAAACAACAGGGGAAAGCATGAACATGTAAACCGAAGTCAGTTTTGACCGCAGTGTGCTCTGCACAAAGAAATCTGCATCGACGTAGTGCCGTTTTTTTTTACCGGTGATTAATCTGCCAGCCGCACACATGGCTGCCCCTACCAAACTAATCCTGTAAGCACTATTGGAGCCCCGCCCAGAAAGGGTTTTGAATCGTTTGATTTGATCTTTACAAACATAACTGCCAAAAACCCTTTAGTAAAATAGACTTCCAGCCAGTATGGATCTCTTGAAGAAGTGAGAGGACTAATTGATTAATAAGCAACACGCATCCCTGAAATGAGCTGATTTGGTAGCAGCCTCGTTGACAAGACGATAAATCAATGCCTGCGTTTCTAAAGTATAAGCGCTGACGCAGCATCACATTGTTCCCATTCTTGTATTCACATTGATGACTTAACATCTGATCCTAGGTCGAGACGCCATCTCTGACAGCACTAATGAACACAGGTTCTGGAAACACTCCACTAGACTGCCGTAACGCCGTCATCAAAACAAACGCATACCTGAGATAAACAAGGCCTCTTCCCTGCAGTGAGCCACGCTCGTCTTCCCAGTGAGCCAGCCTCCATCAATGACCAATATCTAGCCGGGGGCCTGAGGGGAGACACCGCCAATCAGCAACGAGTGGAAAAACCCAAACGGGTTCAGTCAAGATCATGCAATGTCTATAGAGTTGTAGGCATGCAACTCAGGCTTTTGGACATTACTCTCTACAAGTAAAAAATCTTAATCATTGTAATATATAAAAACACTTACACCAATATTGCAAAGAAAAAGTAGCAGCAGCTTTACTGGTCAGGATATTGATTCAGATTCGGCTTTGCAGATTTTCATTTTAGCAAGAGTTGCATTAAGACTATTCTACTGTTGGGTATTTTGTTAGTATACAGAACAGTTATTTTAGTAAATGAAATCTAGAACTAGAATAATATTGGAAGTTACGTTTTTCATTACTTTTTATTAGTCTTTTTTTACATGACTAGAATTCTTCTTTAACTAAATTGCACGTATTTACCAGAAGATTAATTCCATGTATAAACACACTACCAAATGACACATTTAGGGTTAGGTTTACCTTTATAGGGGAGTGATTACAGTTAAAACCATCTCCCCTACTGAACTGCCATTACACTCTTTACTAGCCTTCGAGTCTCGACACATGACATCAACATCGGGTAAAAGCCCTGAAATCTAAGACTTAAATGGTTTGAGTTCAGTTAATTTACTAACAAGTGTTTCTAGCAAAGCATTTCTCATTGCCGACTAATACCACAGGTAAGATGGATTGAAAAAGTGTTGATACATACCCAGGCATTCAATGCCATAGAGCGCTATACACATTAGGAAGCTATCCAGGTTATTTAAGAGGTCTTACCTCAGGGTCCTTTTTAAAAGTATAGAAAGAGAGAGAAAGAATAAGTACTGCTGCTTTTTTAAATAATCAACCAAGACATCATTTGGTAATGGTTAACTTTGTCGTCAGACTACAATACAATTCATTTAAATTTAAAAAGACGTATTTGAAGAGAAATAAAAAGCAAAACACCTACAGCTAGACTGTTATGTGTTATTTAAAAATGGGCATTTCAAATTTTACTAGGACAGGAAAAGAAATAAACCAAGTTACGTAGTTTCATAGAAAAACAAACTAGTCTTTATTGACAAACTGCTGCAAAACATCTTTTGGACAGATTTAGTAGTAACCTATTTAGGCAAGCCTTACACATGGAGCATAATGCATTTTAATGGAGTGGGTACAGAATAGTGAATACGTACAGATTGGACGTTTTTAAAGTATGTACAAGAGTTCAGATTAATAAAATGCAGGATCCCTTCTCTGTAGAAAGAGAAGACCCATGTGGAGATTTTTGTCCCAATCCTTCATTGCGTCGTTTTTACATGCAGTTTATAGACTCAGATAAACCAATAAAGATCCTGTACTGACACGTGGAATATCTTTTATCATGACATGAGGCCAATTCATGGCCATCATTTTCTTAAAGACATTTTGACTGTAGAGCCATAATAAAATTAACTTAAATTGTTTTTACAACTTTAAACAAATTAAGGATATGAGGACAGTCCATCTCAACAGTGGCGATTACGGCTATATTTCAAAACTCTAATGTACAATGACAAAATATCATTATATATCGCTGCTGCCTAATTCTAAATTGACAACTTTTAATTAATGACTATTTAAAACAAATGGGAATTATAAAATCAAGAGTGAATAGGTTGCTGCTGCAAATTCCATTAACATGTTTTTAAACTGTCTCCTTAGACTTCATTTAACATTTTTGTTTGTTCTATATTACATAATTGAAACAGCGTTTAAGTTTCATTTTATTTTGCTATATTAAACAGAATTTTGAAATGTAGCCTAAATGGGAATCTGCAACTGTCCCTCAACAGTCTTTTTGAAAATAAAAATAATTAAAAACGGTGGATGGAAAGTATCTAAATCCACTGAAGTGACTTTAAATCCAAACATCAAAAAAGGTTTACTGTCAACAATGCAAAACAAGCCAAGGGAGAGAAAGGGTCGGAAAGAAAAACAGCAAAATAAACAAAAATGTAAAACCAAACAAAAACAAAAAACCTTGCAAGTTCTCTTCTCTATCCCATCTTAAAAAAACGTTTTAGGGTCACTGAGAATGAAACCTCAAACAAGCTTCGATCGGTCGCGATCCTGATTTTCTGTTCTCAAAAGTCCAGCGAAGTAGAAAATACCAAAACGAGAAAAACAACGGACAATTACTTTTGTCGAGGGTTGCTTAAAGCGAGAGCTGCCGTGGCGACAGGTTGGTGGTTGCCGGGACAGCCCGTAAGCGGTGGTTGTGTTGGTCACTAGGCAGGCGTTGTCATGGAGAGGTCAGTACTGTCTATAAGGGTGTTCTCGGTAAGGGCCCTTAGTCGCTCTGGCAGGGGGGGCCTTTCCTCCTGAGGCTGCCCTCTGGTTCCCGTTCCAGTCGTCTTGGGCTGGGGGGGGTAGACACACAGATAGACCACAGACGGAAAAGACGGGGCAAATAAACAATAGAAACGTAATTACAAAAACAAGCTTCTCAAGATGTCCTGTAGAAGTTTCCACTGAACGCACTTCAATAGGACAACGGTTTATTGAACACATGTTGATGTGGGCATGTTTCAGTGAAACTTACCATAGGGCTCATATGCTTCCTGTGTCTCGCCATGCCCGTAGTCGTAGTATTCCGGCTCTCTAGAAGAATAAAAAGGAGACAAATATTTCCGTTGGTAGCAGTCCAAGGTAGCAAGCTAAACATGCACCCCGACTAACACAATTCTCAAGTTACACATTTATAAAATGTATCCTTTGAATTGTGTATTTCTACTAGCTACCATTAGCCAAGGTATAACCCAGCGGTAGTTAGCTGAAGCTGCCAGATGGTTAGCCCTGTGAAAAACCCAGCCGCAGTTAACTGAAGTAGCTAACTGGTTAGCCATGTGAATACCCAACCGCAGTTAACTGAAGTAGCTAACTGGTTAGCCATGTGAACACCCAACCGCAGTTAACTGAAGTTGCTAACTGGTTAGTCATGTGAATACCCAACCGCAGTTAACTGAAGTTGCTAACTGGTTAGTCATGTGAAAAACCCAACCGCAGTTAACTGAAGTTGCTAACTGGTTAGCCATGTGAAAAACCCAACCGCAGTTAACTGAAGTTGCTAACTGGTTAGCCATGTGAACACCCAACCGCAGTTAACTGAAGTTGCTAACTGGTTAGCCATGTGAAAAACCCAACCGCAGTTAACTGAAGTTGCTAAATGGTTAGCCATGTGAAAACCCAATTACTGTTAACTGAAGTAGCTCACTAGTTAGTCAAGTGAATAACCCAGACAGAGTTCGTTAAAGCAGCAGATATTTTTCTAAAACAAAATATATGTGGCCCCCTGACAAGCAGGGAGACGAGACTTCCAGTGGGTCTGCTGAGAACCAATAGCAGATGAGATTAATGACTCACGCCTGTGGTTGGCTGTAGTAACTGTCGTATGACTCGTACGCTGGCTCTGTGTAGCTCTCCTCGTAGGTCTAGAGAACGAAAGAAAGAGATAGAAAGAGCAAATGCGTTTAAAACATACATACGTGCAATGAGGACATTCCCTCAGGGCCAGCTCTACAGAGCGGTTTAACTGCATTTTAAGGTAGACCTAGCATGAATTCTGCTTCACAACACATTGCTGTTTTTCACGCTACAATCCCATTCTAGCTGTCATCAACTGCTGACCATAAAAATAAAACAGAGGTACACAACACAAATTCAGTTGGATTCAGATAGACAGAGAAAGTTCACAAATCATCATTTTACTTGTGACATGGTCTTTTAAAGGTGGATATAGTAACGGTTTCACTTCAAACTTAGCTTTTGGCAGTAATAAATTACCAGTAGTGTACTAACATCCATCAGGCGAGACGCTCCCCTCCCAGTTCCCCACATCTAGCTCAATTTCAGCCAATGATCCGGAAGTTTCAGAACGCCTCTTCATTCACCGTTAGCCGCTGACGTTACCAGTATATACATTGACTAAGGTGTGCTTTCCACTAGGGCCCAAGTCAATTCATTAGCGTAGCTGAACTCACGTATTCGTCGTATTGTTCAGCGGCCGCAGCATGCTGGTGCTGGTGCTGTTGGTGGGAGGGAGGAGGGGGCATCCTCGCTGGTCCTCCAGGAGCAGGGGGTCTGGCCCTGGGGGCTGCGGTACCTCGAGCCGGGGCAGCTGGAGGTCCCCCTCGACCTGCCGACGCCCCCCTCGCTACCCCACCTCTGGCTGGCCCACCGCGGGTTACAACTCCCCTGGTGGCACCTCCTCGCGGAGGCATACCCCTGCCCCTGCACAGAGGAGCAGATACGAAAATACAGAGAGAGAGAGAAACAGACAGACAGAGGGAATAGTGTTATCTGATTGAACACAGACCAGTTCTGTGGTTACCGGTCATTGTGTTATCTGGTTGTCTGTCTGTGGTTCCCGTCAGTATGTTATTGGGGTGTCTGTCTGTGGCAAACTGTCTGTCTGTGGCAAACTGTCTGTCTGTTATCGAGGTGTCTGTCGGTGGTTCCCGTCAGTATGTTATCTGGGTGTCTGTCAGTGGTTACCGGTCAGTCAGTGGTTACCGGTCAGTCAGTGGTTACCGGTCAGTCAGTGGTTACCGGTCAGTCAGTGGTTACCGGTCTGTCAGTGTGGCTCTGCTGTTACCTAGGTGTTCCAGGTTGTCCGGGAGGCCCTCCCCGACCTCTGGGTCCTGCTCGGCCCCGTGGGGCGCCTGGCACAAGCTCCTGGCCGCCGTTCAGATAACCCATCTCCATGAACTGCTCCTGACAGATGTCGTCCATCATGTCCTGCACGGAGAGGAAAAGAAGAGGGGAAGAGAGATGAGCGAGATATGGAGGTTAGGCAGAAGCACGGAGAGGGGAGAAGACGACAGATGGAAGAGGAGAAGAGAGGGCGGGATGTAGGGAAAAGAAGATGAGAGAGGAGAGGCAATTAGTAAGTTGCTCAACACAAAGCATTCGTCTCCAGACTGAGAGCTACCAGGCACCATAAAGCTCTCTGCTGTAAGTCTCCCTATGCATGCAAACAGCGGAAAACAAACAGACGTTCCACTACGTTGTACATCTTTCACCCTGACAGCGCTTGTTCATTGGAGAGGCTCAATCAAACTCCTGTGTGGGGGAGTAACTTGCGCACACATCAAACCCAGTCAAACCGCCTAAAGAAGGGAGGGCCTTGTTTAAAGGCTAGCGCCACGAGTCGATCAATGAGCAGTAATGGAGGCAGCATCCTGAATGGTATCTTGTTCTTCACACGGAGACCTACTTTTGACCAGTGCAACGTTTCAGGAAACAGGGTGAAATTTGGGCTGCGGCCTGGTCTCAACAGACAGCAAATATCAGCTCTGTATTCTAAACGGGACCCTATTTAGTGAACAACATCCGAACGGGGTGCACAAGACTATATCTGGTCAATGGAGTGAACTGCAAAGGGATCAGGGTGACGTTTGGGACTCGCGTTCTGAGCTGGGTCGCCACGATGCCCTGATCGTTCTGAGTGACAGCACACAGAGCACTGCCATTTGTCTGATTACATGTTAATCCATCACCACGAGTAACATGGCTTAGCCTTTATTTAACAAATTAAAAACATTCAATACGCTGCTTTGCATTTGACTATTCTTTCCTAGACAGTTTAGAAATGGCTAAATATCGGACGGTTCTTAGCCGAGACGATTAATGTTGCACTTAGGATTTTGGGGTCCTGCAGTTGGACAAGTTTGTTTGTATACCCATAACACCAGATATATCAAAACAAGGTTAGAAAAGGCGACCCACTTCAACCTAGCAGGTCAGATTTGTGCATTGTGAATCCTGTGCTTGAGACAAATTCGTCCTGACGGCAGACATGTAGTGATTGGTTGACTCAATGATGAATCAGTTGAGCTTAACCCCTGGGGTCTGATCTGCCACCAGACCAGAAAAACTGCCATTAAACTAGCAAACAAAGCAAAGTGACAACCATTTTTATTAAACTAGATGCATTAAGCTAAGTAACCCAGACCAATTTTCATGGGGATAATAATTGCAATGTAAAACACTATGCTAATAACATTGTGACTAAACAAGATGGTCCACTCAGGGAAATAACACACAGCAGTGCTGGTCAATATATTCCAAACAAATGAGTATAATCATCTACATGATTTATGCATTTTTCTGGGGGAAAACATGCAATTACCGCATAGTGAAAAATGTTTTGCCATTTTTCAGAATTAGGAACATAATTTACACCACTACAGATTGTGATGTCCTCAGTGCGCAAGGAATTGGGCCATCAAAGTCAAGCATGCTGCCCGCTGAGATGCTCCTCAGAAACCCATATCGGTTTACCTCAGCCTCAAACACTTGATGCAAAACAGACATTTCCCAGAATGCATGAGTAGGATTACACAGATAGTACTGACACACCACAAGGATTGCTTCAGTGCAGGGGAGGGTGAAGAAAACCTGCCCACCCTACTGGCCCCTGTCCCCGACAGTCACAAACAGTCCCTGCTAGACTACCACAGGATTTCTGCAGATCCAAAACTCTCCAACCCGAAAACAGTGCTGCTAAGCATTGTTTTGCGTGTCATGAATAAAGTGAGCAGTCTGCAACTTTTTTTTAAGGGCCTTCAGCTTTGGTCAACGGGGTAGGGGGTTAGTTATTTTTCAGACTGGAGACAGGCGTCTGGGGGGGGCCAGTATGACCTCCCCCGGCACACTCACCTGACACTGCAGGCTTAGACGCATTCAAAGCCCTACAAGGAAAAAGTGACCCAATTCCCGCTAAGCTGATTGCTTACCTGCTCAGGCCGATGGACCTATCGAACCTAGTTATTCCAGGTGAGCAGACACAGCGTCGGTCCGTCTGTCTAACCACGCAGAGCGTACCATTCAAACGCGGCAATCGATACCTAGCAATAGCCATCCGTGTAGCGGGGCAAAAAACGCCAACCCCTTCTGGTCATGGAAAGCAACCTGAGCGGGCGCGAGGGCACTGCTCGCCCCTTCCAAGGCTGTCATTGTATGTAAGGGTTCGTCGCTGACTGACATACCAGACCGATAATGCCAGAGACATGGAGACGGCGCGACACCTCTAGCGTAGCTTAGTTGGTAAAGCATGTTGCTTGCAACGCCCCAGGGTGGCAGAGTTGATTCCCACAGGGCACTCAGCACTACTGCCAGTCGCAAAGGATAAGGGTGCAGGGGAATGGATAAACGCTAGATGTAAAAAAAGCCTGAGCGTACAGAACTGATCACAGTTCTGACAGGGCGCTGGAGCCCGGCGCCTTACCGGGAAGAGAAACTTCTTGACCTCCTCCATGGCGTGCGCCATGCGCAGATAGGCGTCGGGGACCGGAGCAAACACCTCAATGAACACGTGGAGCTCCATGGTCAGGTGGGCGTACTTGGGCTCGCCGCCTTTCCTTAGGCCCTCCTCCTGAAATCCGGTGAGACGGAACGGTTAGAGCCACGTAACACACTCACACACTCACACACTCACACACTCACACACTCACACACTCACACACTCACACACAGCCGGCGAGGGAAGAGTCTAAACAATTCCAGTGGCAAAACTACCGTGTGATAATAAACTAGTGGACAACTTGACAAACAACAGGGCTGTGGCCATAATGGCCTGCTGACTCGGTTACAGTGGATACAGACCTGTTCGGGAGTCGCAGACGTGCAGCGCTGTCGCTGTCAGTTCGAGTTTTTTTTTAATGACAGGTGTATAACATGACACAGCTTTATGAGGCGTGTGCCTATTAGCCATTTGTAGAATGTCTGGTGTACATGACAGTTTTATACGACAGGATGTTAAATGTGACAGCTTCACGGGCAGAGCGTTCAACAGGTCAGCCAGGACAGGTGGCCTCCACATTCTATCTCCCTGTTGCTCTGTTCCCCAAAGAGCCTATTTTAGGTATAGACAACAGCTTCTTGACAGGTGGGTATACATAAGCACTGGGACATTAGGGCGTGTGGTATATGGACAGTACAGCACGCAAAAGAACTGTTCTAAGGCACGACAAATCATGTGTCTGACACAGTACTAGGCTTTGGTATACTGGCAATACATCAGAAACCATTTGTATGTCCTATTGCTTTTATACAGCAGATATCAAAATTGTTGTCAGATGAAATACCAAACTGCTCGGCTTTCAGACAATCAGCACTTTGAATCACCTGGTTTATAAAAGTGCTTTAGCATCTTATTTATTTAACTTTTATATGACAGCTGTATATGACATGGGTTCAAAACATGTGTATGACAGCTGTATATGACATGGGCTCATAACATGTGTATGACAGCTGTATATGACATGGGTTCATAACATGTGCATGACAGCTGTATATGACATGGGTTCATAACATGTGTATGACAGCTGTATATGACATGGGTTCATAACATGTGCATGACAGCTGTATATGACATGGGTTCATAACATGTGTATGACAGCTGTATATGACATGGGTTCATAACATGTGTATGACAGCTGTATATGACATGGGTTCATAACATGTGTATGACAGCTGTATAACATATGGGTTCATAGCATGGTGTGTTAGCTATACCAGGGTGTTTGCTTGCTGTATGCATCTGCATCTTACCTTGGCCTTATCCCTCATTGAGCCCTTCCCAAGTACTGAGATCTTGGCACCAGTCTCTTCTTGTAGGCGTTTGATTGTGTTGCCCTGAGGGCCTAGAATCTTCCCCACAAAGTTAAACTGGAACCAGGGAAAACAAGACAGGTTAAGACCACGGAACATTACAGAAAATCGACAAAAATAAAGACCTACAAAAAGAATCATGTCTGAACATTACAGAATGTCTACAAAATAATCATATTTTAACATTGAAGGGTCTGTAATAAGAATACAAAAAATGACAAAATAACAGGTTTAGTGGGACTTTATAAAACAGTCTTGGAGGACAAAAAATACATCAATGTCTGATTATTCTCCCTCTGGGGAAAGGTTGGTATCACAAAATGTTTTAACTCCCTTAATCCCTGAAATGTCAGAGAACAAAGATACTCTATAATGAATTTATAGGGAAGAAAACAATTTTCACACTCATTCTAATCAGAAAATTACCCAGATATTGGACCTCAGGTGACCAGAATAAGGAACACTAGCGAATTAGCTAACATAGACCAAATCAAACCAGTATTATTCCAGACTTCCACAGCTCTGACAGGAAGAACCCCAGTCTACAAAAAGCTGCCCAGATATCAAGAAAGGAATGGGTCACTTCGTCTGTAACCCATTCCGACTGGCCCTCATCGTCAAGTGTCATTAGTCGGAACGTGGGTCAGGCTGCCCACCTGGAAAATGTCCTAACCCCGTGGGCACTGCCTGGGTTGATATTTGACCGCTAGGTGCCGATACTATACGGGAGTCCCCAGTGCCATTTCCTGTGGTCGTAACCTACAGCGGTGTCCTAGCAGATTACAGGGAAGAAAAACAGAGATGGGAGGAGGATAGAACAGGACCTAGAGGGGCGCCGGCTCACCTTAGGATACTGTTTGACCGGTATCAGCACTCGTTCCTTCAGTTTGATGTTCTTCACGGTGAACAGGTCCAGGTATGTGTCCCCTCCGTCCTTCTTGGGCTCCCCTTTCTGGATTCTCTCGATTTCTACAGGAGTATTATTCAATCAGTTGGCTTGCAAACTCCCGCCGCCTTGTTACAAACGTGACTGCAGTGCATTTACAGGTTGCGCAACAGTCCAAATACCAACAGAGCAAAGTTTTGGCCTGATAAATGTGGATGTGTCCCGTCACCAATCGCACCAGACATCAACCGGAAAAGAACCCAGGGTCCGTCAACCAGTGGCCATTTCCCGATCCCCTCCAGACACCACGACACGTACCCAGCATGCAATGGGCAAGCAGGCTAACCACAGTTCCCGACACTTGCCCAACTGCCCGCTGTCCCATAAAGGCGCCTGGCACACACTGCACTGTCCCATGAAGGCGCCTGGCACACACTGCACTGTCCCATGAAGGCGCCTGGCACACACTGCACTGTCCCATGAAGGCGCCTGGCACACACTGCACTGTCCCATGAAGGCGCCTGGCACACATTTGCATTGTTCATTGCTGCCGATCACAATCGCAGACACATATCGTCCTCCCCCACACAGCAACCATCCAGGCACTACAGTAGACTAGCACAGTGACAACCACTCGTCCACCCCTGGGGGGGAACTGAGACAATTTGCGGCGCCCCCTGCCAGACCCAGGCGCCCCGTCGGTACAGCAGCGTATTATGAATTCTGACCAGCATCGGCCGACAGCTTCACGACGGACAAAGCCACAGAGAAATACACCACTGCTACCTCAAAGCAAACTGTTCTATAAAGGCTCCACCACTCAGCGGGGACCTTTAAAGGTGACAGGCAAGGTCACCACTGATGCCAGTTCTCAGTCGATATCTCTGAGGTAATAACAGGGTTCATATTAATCTTGTCGTATTCCAGGTAAGGATCACGTTCTGCCAGGTGAGAGGCTAAGTAGGAAACCACCTTCAAGCATACTGAGTGATTCAAACACACCAAGCCACTTCGAATCAAATACAGCAAGTGATTTCAACAACCAAAATAAAACATGTCCTTACTGAGCTACCCAGTTGGCTCAATAGGATCAGAACAACAACAAAGGATTTCAAAAACTTGAGTCGGCTGACAGGCACAAAAATATATCTCCATAATTTGCTTGAATTGGAGCGATAACAATAAATTGAATGAACATTAACACAAATCAATAGTTTTTTGTTTCCATTAACTGTCCTATAGAAATATCCTTTGATCTAGTATGTGCTACTTATCATCTAGAATATATTCAGCAAAATGCCTGTGAAGACAACAATGGGGTATTTGTCACAGCTCTACTCGCATACAGTTTCAGAATGCCGCCTTAATCTGGGACCCAACAGATTTGTTACCTTGTTTGCTCTGGAATATCTTGCTCTGATCTACAAAAATTACTCCTCGGCTGCTCTAACCGCAGCCACCCCAATATGACACAGCTCACAGTTCAGGTCATCTGGTTATAATTCATTTTGTACCGGTTCTCTCAACACAGATTAAGCCCTGTCCTGGATTAAATATCTTTACCCACCGTGAGTCTTCAGTGAAAGAAAATCTTTTTAGTACAGGACCAAGCTTAATGTGTCTCTGTGAAATAAACCAAAACCCACATTGAATGGTAGGACAAACTACCTTTGTAAGTATACTTTAGAGAACACACAGTTTGTGTTCTTTAAAACAAATACATTAAGTCACAAATCCCAGGGAAAAACACTTTTTAGGGAAAATACCTCAGATCTAACTATTTCACTTGATTTATACGTTTCGGAAACGTTCAGCAACTGGAAGTGATATGCCGTTTGCATCTCAACCTTACAACATTGCCCAAAAATGTAATATGTTAGCTTTAACCTGAATATAAAACCTGGTTTTAGCGACATCCATTGCGCCAGGTCAGGTCATTGACTAAAATGTCATCGCATTGGAGATTATGTATTGTACATGATTTTTTTGGCCGCGACTATGAAGATGGGTCATGGAAACCTGCTCTAAACACCAAACAGGGCCTCTTATAACAACAGACCTGTGTTCAGGCGGGCCAACGCTACTTTGTTACATGATGAAGGCAGGACAGGCACACAACGTATCCACAGCCTTTTTTGTAACTGATGCCGTTAGAATGAATCGACCCAAACAAGGCATTACAATGCATCACGTCCAACTCGGTTATAACCCCCAGCTGATGAACATTCCAGTCATCTGCCCTGGGCTGAGTTGGGCTGCCTGTCATAAAGAAACGTTTGTCGTCTCTCCACACCCAATAATTTCGCTCAAAATAAACAACGTTTGCTGAGAGTTGACGGGGAACACACGCTTCAGAGCGGCATGCGTGCTGCTTAACAGATATACGTTGTCCCTTTGTGCAATCACCCCCATCCGAAATACAAACAATTTCTGTATTACCAACATTGCTACAGTAAACACAATAACACCCCAGCAAATACCATCCTTGCCCTCCCCCCTCGGGCTTTGCGGACACAGAGCCCAGTAGGGAACAGTGGGCTGCAGCTTTAATCTACTAGTATTTCCGAGCGCATATTCAAGGCAAAGTCGATGGTAAATTAAATATAAACGTATTTTTTAATTCCAAATACTACAACCAACGGTACGTAAACCGTTTGCAGATCACTGGTCACCAACCGCACTTAAAAAACGTGTTGTAAAAACAGGGTATGAAAGGGTTTCTTGTTTTCAGATACACGTCCCGTCCAGCCTTTTTAAAACACACAAGAAAAACAACGACTTGTAATACAATATGAATCCCTTGGACAGGTGGAAGTATTACATTTAACACATAACATTTTACCTGCAGATAAAAGTTTCATTGCGTGCGTGAACGATGCATCCAAACTGTCCTTCTCCGCGAGAAGCTCCGGGAGGTACTTGCTTTCTTGATTCTCCATTTTGAGCGTTAATCAGACAGTTAGTAATGGAAAAAACCCGAATCAATTGTTCAACAAAAACAGCCTTCGTGTGAGGAAAATAGGAAAAAACAGATGAAGAAATAGTCCCGTTATGTAAGCGGTGAGTAAAAATATCCACTTCTTCACGCAGATTAATTTGTGTGCTTCGCATGTACAGCTCTCGCTGGCACCGCGCGGCTGATGACGAGGACGGCTGGTCTCTCCTGTTGCGGCGCGTAGACTGTCGAAATGAAAATGGAGACAAAAGCACGCGACCCCGAATAAAAAGGAAGTGAGCTCAGCGCGATTGAGGCTGATTTGGCGCCACCCACTCGCGCCGTTTCGAATGTCGTCGCGCGCTTCCCTGAATGTTTCCCCCAGACACCGATCTGAGGCCGGTTCTGTTCCTCTTCCCTGTACGGAGATGGTCATAAGTTTAACGCCCCATCTTGTCCTCCGTCGGTGTATGAAAAGCCTCTGCCCAGAGTGTTAAGAGCAATTACACCTTGGCCTAAAGGCTATTGCAGCCTATGCGTGTAGTATGCCTATTTAAACCAGTTAATATTGTCAGGTGTTATACACTCCATCCACGCACGTGGACACGTTCTCACCGTCTCCCTTTGCTTTTCTCTCTCAAACAACGAACATTCGTGATAATAAATAGCTTAGCACTCAAGGATCAGCGTAGATTATGGGGTTTGGTAGGAGAATGTTGAACCACAAGAAGATTACGTATGTTGTTAAGCACTTGTAAAACCAGCAGTGTACTTCACTACCAGTGTCCGCCGGACTATTGAAAGGATTTGACCAGCTTGCACAGCAAGGTATTAGCTACAGGACCAGTGGTGCAGCACGCTGAGTTTACTGAATGACACCACTAAATCTGTAAAGAAAGGAAATGATGTTGATGTTGTCCTGCGTGGTAATTCAGGAAGAGCTGGATAAAGGGCAACTGCCTCCAAGCGTCGTGTTACATTCAGGTACAGGATTAACTGCATGTTCATCGAGCCGCTTCTCAACATGGCGTATAACCGCTGGGTTCAGCTAAGGCCAAACATTGATTTCAAACAGCTCTCTGAGGGCCTTGCGACGTGTTCGCTGTACCTGACGTGGGATTCACACATTCCATAACCACCAAGCAATGTTTTAAAAGTTCACACAACCTCGACACACACCCGAAGGACAGTCGGGCAATTGAAATAACCCCGTACATCAACCTAGAGTGACCAGATGTTGGTTTCAAGATAGATGCCTGTAAAACACTAAAACGTCCCGGTTTTTGCCACAATAATAATACTGTGATGTTTTCACATATGAGTCGGAGCCACGCAAACAACTCCTTAGGACTGCGTAGCAAAGCGACAATTCTCTTGTGGTTACACAAGGGGTCCCGGTTTGAAAATGTGGTCACCCTACATCAACCTTGTTTAGGGATAGCCACCTCCAGTCCGGATGGTACATCTCTCGCTTAAGAGTCCCACCTGCTAATAAATTGCGCACAGCTGATGAACCTCTTCATCGGCTCTTCATCACCTCTGATGAAGTCTCCGTTACTGATTTGGGGGAGACGATGGCGACTAGATTAGGTTTTGGCGCTCGGGACTGGATCTTATGTCCTTTGTGTAAGTTCCAGAGACCACATGACCTGAAGTACCCGTGTATGTCATTTCAGCTTGAGAGGCTGGTACATAGGCTGTTACATATGGTATGAGACTAACATACAGAGCCTGCAGTCCATTCAACCTGAATGACTGATTGTTGCTCCCAATCTGAATGTGTTCCTGGGGGGAAATAGCGAACAACCTCGGGCACCCATGGGATTCAAATCCATAGCATGCGGTCAATATTTGCTACCGTTTACATTTGGGACGGGACCAGGAAGTTGGCTATAACCAATTCATTTGAGGTTGTATGCTGCCCCCATGTGTTCAACACAGTAGTTTATTTCACTTTAACAACTGGTTTTGTGGTTGGTTTTGTTATATTTTAGGTTCTGGCCTAACAAAGATCTTTTCTCTTCCTAGAACTCACAAAACTGTATTTTGACAGATCACAGTCTTTAGAATTTTTTACAATACGAAGTTTTAGCAAATGCTCTAATCTATATCCCATTACAGAAGAGTGAATTTCTCTTACTGAGTGACTGACTGACCAAGTACCCCTTGTTAAATGGTGTAGTGGTTTGCGAAGTGGACCTACAAACTATAGGTCCCATGTTCATATCTCCTCACAGGCAAAGCGAAGTATGCATTATGTATTATTCCGTGTAGATGAAAACTTCACTGGCTTAAACCTTTTAATATCTACATTATAGTAAAACTGAAATAAAACAGATGACGGTTATATTGGGACTTTTTCTGGCATGGAAACGTTCATCTTCAGTCTTGATGATTATTCCTAGGAATTTAGTAAATACTGGTAAGCCTATCACTGGCTGTTAAAACCACCAGTGGCAAAAGCTATACAGTTCATAGATGCTATGATGGAGGTATATTTAATAAGAAACAATAGTCAGTTTAACACAATGCTCAATGGTGTCCACTACTGAAAGGTGTAATGCCTTGGCGTAGTGGTTAAAGTTTGAATCTATTAAGAGCAACGACATCTATTCATTTTATTTAGTTTTCAGTTATACAGTATTGTGACTATTTCTGGTAGATCCATGATTCTCTTGTCTTTTCTCTTGATGAAAAAGTTATTGATAGTTATTGTATCAATGTCATTCATAAATTAAAGAAAAAAGGATGTTGTTATGCCATTAAAGAAAAAAATATGTTTGTATGCCATGAAACGGCATAGCTCTGGCAGACTTGCCAGCAATTGCTCAATTCTTGACTATTCTAGTAAGTTAGTAGATACTGGTAAAGCCTATAACTGGCTAATACGCTGTTATAGGCTTTTTTACAGGCTTGTTTCTCGAGGCCTCCACCAGACAGTGCTCACTGAGTACACCTACTGGTTGAAATCATTAATAGCACGTCAAATAATAATTACAGCAAGGATGTTGGATTGGCTCAAGGGAAGCTTCAGTCATCCACTTCAAGAACTCACGTCAGTAGCATCATTCGCAATACGAAGTCCATATAGTTAATATAACTATAGCCTAAAATGTTTCTCTTTACAAAAGCCTGTTCACACTTAATTTGTGTATTCTTATTTATTCCTAAGCATTTGTCTTTATTTGCCTGATTAATAGACAAACACTGAATGTAAAAGTGCACATTTAATCTGTGAGTAAAGAAATAAAGAGATTATATTTGTGTGTGCTTTTACGTGTGCTTTGAACTGACAACTAACCTTTTGTAACTGGACAGTGAGGGCAGAACAGTGCTTTTGTAAAAGGGAAATATCTTATTTATTTTTCTTGAGGAAAGAGATGTTTTTCTCTGTGTTGGTTCCATTACAAAAATCGCACAAGTACCAATATCCATATTCAGTCATTAAACAACAAATGAACAGCACTTCACTTTCTCATATACTCAGACTGGACCGAAACCAAAAGCTTGACAACCGTGACAGGTAGAAACATTTTCTAGAACCTGCTGATCAAATCAGACTTCCTCATGCATTACTTCACTTTCCACTCTAATTACCACAGAGGTGTACCGAATGGCACCCTGTTTGCTATAGCACACTACTTTTGTCCCTGATCCCTCATTAAAAGCAATACACTACAATGCTGGGAATAGAATACCATTTGAGTCTTAATAACCTGTGTTGTTTAACACTGGGGACTGCAAGGTTGTCCTGATTGCTGCTTGTTATTGCCAAAATGGATGCCATGGTAACTTATTAGCCATAAGCCCTGTGTTAATGGGTTGTTACTTTTTACTGGCCTGTGTCTGACAGCCTAACCACATATAATCATAATGTCGGATCCTATTAACAAATTAGATTAGAAGTACCTCCATTTTCAGCATTTCTGATTTGTTAAAAAACAATACAAACAACAAATGAAAAGTGTCAAGCCAACCTGATTGGGTGGGCCAGTACTCAATCTGGCAGGGCACAGGCCCAGCCTGGCCTAGCCATTGCTTCGCCTATTGGTACCGAGCCAAAATGAGCTCCAATGTATTGACCATAAGAAAAGAAAAACGTAGAACTCATATTTCATAGCATGAAAAAACTACATCTAATTGTATGATTTTTTTTAAAAGCGGTAAAAGTATATGCTAAATTTATTCAATCGATTTTCACGTTCGATCTGAAAATGCTTTCGTTCAAACACGTTTTTTATAATAAACTGTTATTCACAGGTTGCCTCTACGTCAATGTTGCCATTGTCACAGCCACCTATATTGATGAAAGTTTACCGTATTAAAGTTAGACAGGGGCTAATTAACATTAATTCTATACCCAATGGCTTGGAAACATCTGTAAGAACAACTGTATTTTAAATGAACATCGATAGTTGTAAATTAGTTAGACGCTCAAAACTTGGGTTTGATAATCCATGAATCGAAAGGTGGTAAATATTTGAAATGAAAGAAGCGAACGTGAAAACAAGTGTTCGAATGAAGATATTTTTTTAGATCGGACGTGAAAATCCATACTATGATTTTAGCATAAACCTTTGAATACATTTTTTAATATATGTGTTAAGAAAGATAATGTGATAAAGGCGAATGCGATAGGTTAAAAATATTAATGTGATAAATGCGAATATGATATGTTAATAATATTAATGTGATAAAGTCGAATGTGATATGTTAATAATATTAATGTCAGAAAGGCTAATGTAATATGTTAAGATTGATGTAGAAATTGCGGAGGAAGTTCGAAGAAGAAAGGTGTCGAATAGAAATTAAGCTGCAACAGGCTGGGGAGGGGGAGTCATGTACCACAAGTGCTATCAGTAACAGGAAAAACAAATGGTTAGGGGGCTGACCTGGGATCCGCGCCTTATCAGCAGAGGAAAGACAATTAGGAATTCGAGTACTCACGCTCTAGTGCAGGGGTGGGCAATTATTTTTTCCATGGGGCCACATGAGAGACAGAAAATGTTGTGGAGGGCCAGACCAAAAGGCCGAACTCAATCCTGCATAATATTAATTGTATTTCTTTATAAAAAGCAGTAAATAGCATTGTTTTGACAAGCTAGTAAGAGTATATGTTATAGTTAAGCAATGAAAAACTGAGGTTGCCTTACA